>CATIWR010057444.1:0-71381 GCA_949677035.1 Omphalea diandra | reverse complement strand
TATATATATATATATATATATATATATATATATATTCTAGAGAGTAAAGGAATAAAATTAAAAATAATATTAATCTTTAGTATGTGCTTCTTTTTAATAAGAATATAAGACATTTTATGACTCTAACATCAAAATAATGTTGTTTTATAGATGGAAAACATAATGGTTCCTATCAATACATTCAATGACAATGGGACTCAAGGATTCTTCTTTGCGGCACAAGTGCCTATCTCGGTACTACCTATTTCGATTCTAATGAGCCAAAGAGAAAAATCTAAAAAGTTTAATAGTTCGAACTTCAAGAGATGGCAATAAAAGATGTTCTACTTAATCATGTTGAACCATACACAGTTTTTGACAAAGGATGTGTCTATTCTCAAAGAAGATAAGTAAGGTGTTCAAGTAAGTATTGCTTATGATACATGACATTTTTCTAATTTTATGTGCAAAAAATATATCATGAATAAGTTGCATGATTCGTTATATAATGTGTAGTGCTATGAAAACTACCAAATAGTTATGAAGGTTCTTGGGCAACAAATACAAATCTTAGAGAGTCAATGCCAAGAAGTTTATAGTGGGAAATTTCTTCGACTATAAAATAGTGAATTCCAAAACTATAGTAAGTTTGGTGCAAGAGCTCTAAGTGATTCTCAGTGAGATTCATGTTGAAGGGATGAACTTGAGTAAAACATTTCAAGTAGCCACTATTATTGATAAGTTACCATCTATATGGAAGGATTTTAAAAGCTACCACAAGTATGAGCAAAATGAGATAAACATTGAAGAGATGGTTGTTAGACTTAGAATAGGAGAAGATACTAAGAGCTTAGATAAGAGAAAGTTCATTCCTTTTAAGGCTAAGGCAAACATTATCAATCATGGACAAAGTTTGAAGAAGAAGAAAATCAAATCTAATAAAGAGTCCAAAATGGGACCAAAAGGTGAAGTTTTCAAAAATTATTCAATGGAAAATGATATAATTATGATAAGGTGGATCAAAAATCTATAGACTGCATGTTGCCAAAGAAGAAGAAAAGCAATTAGAATAATCTTATGAAAGGCATCCCTTAAGATGTGTTTGATATTAGCATCTATGTTACAGTGTTTAAGGTGAAATTGGTCAGGTCCAACTCGAGGAAATGGTGTGTACATACTAATACTACTAGACACATATACTTAGATCAAGGGATGTTCTCCATCTTCATCCTTAAAAATAAAGAGAAGTTGTTCAAAGGCAATTCTGCCATGTTTGAGATCTATGGTGAAGGCAAGGTGATTTTGAAGTTGACCTCTGATAAGAAGCTGACTCTAAATTATGTTTTATATGTGCCAAAAATCCATAGAAACTCAGTACATGATTCACTACTTAAAAAGCATAGATTATATATAGTGATTGAGTTAGACAAATTTCTTTTGTCTAGGAGCAGAATGTATGTAGGAAGGGTTAAGTACTTGATGAGCTATTAAGCTCAATGCTTCTATAATCAAAAAAGAATAAATTTAAGCACTTCATCTACTTACTTATTTGTTTCCAACATATGGCTTAATAGATTAGGTCATCTTAAATATGATATCTTGAGAAGGTTTATTAATTTGGATCACATACTAAATTTGTATATTGATTCCAAATATAGATGTAAAATTTTTGTTGGATAAAATTAATAAGGTCATCTTTTCAAACAGTTAAAATAAATACCAAACCTTTTTATTTAATACATAGTAATGTGTGTGATTTAAAGTCCATATAAATAAGAGATAGAAGTAAATATTTTATCACTTTTATTGATGATAGCACAAAATATTGCTATGTGAATTTGCTTAAATGCAAAGGATGAAGCTAGAAAGAAATTTGAACTCTATAAGAAAGAAGTTGAAAATCAACTTAATAAAAAATTGAGGTGTGAAGAAGTGACAATGGTAGTGAAAATGAAAAATCATTTGGAGAATTCTATGCATAACATGGAATCATATACGAAGTCGATTCACTTTATTCATCTTAGTCAGATGGTGTTGTTAAGAGAAAAAATCATATTTTTAGAAAAATGATACATGTAATATTGATAAGTTTTGGGGCCCCTCACAAAATATAAAAGAAGTTATTTTTCCAGTAACTTATCTTTTAAATAAGGTGCCTGAAAGAAGTAGATATGAACTTATATGAGTCATGGAAAAGAAGAAAGTCTTCTTACAAATATTTACGACTATAGGGATGTCTTGTTAAAATGATTATTCCAATACCAAAAAAGGTGAAAATAAGCTCAAAATTAATTGATTACATTTCATTGGCTACGCATATAAATAATAGTGTTTATTAATTTCTAATGCATAAGTCTAAAATATTAGACATACATAAGAACATAATAAGAAATGTATCATTCTTTGAACATGTACTTCCATATAAGGCAAATTCATCTAAATAAACATATGAGACTATGAACAAAGACAATTAAGACTAAGAATAAACCCAAGATTAAACTTAGGAAAAAGAACTTAAAATTCAATTTAATCCTGTTAAGAATAAGCTGAGGCACAATAAGAGAGCCAGGATAACAAAACCTTTTAGTCTAGATTTTCTGACTTATATGCTAGAAGTTGAAACTTTAACTTATAAAAAAGTTATGGATTTTATAAAAGGTCTTTTGTGAAAACAGGCCATTAAGAGTAAGTTGATTTCATCATGCAAAATCAGACTTGAGAATTAGTGAAGTCTCGAATACTTAATAAGTTGTTAAGGCTAGATATTGCTAATATGGTGAGTAAAATGAGTCAATATATGAGTAATCTGGGAACTGATCATTGAAAATTGAAAGTGAAAGTACTTAGGTACCTATGATATATTCATGAATATGGGTTGTATTATCCTTGATATCTAACTGTCCTAAAAATTTATACTGATGTGAACTAAATTTATGATATCAAAGATTTGAAGTCTACCAATGGATATATATTCAAACTAATAGAAGTAATTGAATCATAGAAATTCTCTAAACAATCAGTTATAACTATATCCACAATAAAATCAAAGTTTATAGCATTAGATAAATATAAATTGTTATGTTATTTATTAGAGGATATTCAAAGGTGGGAAAGTCTTATGCCATTAATTTGTATTCATTGTGATAATCAGTCTATAATTGAAAAAGCATAGAGTAATATGCATTATGGTAAGTTCATATACATGCATGGTAGACATAATACCATTAAACAATTAGTCTAGACTTATCATTATTGATTATGTGAAATCAAATAATAACATTGCATATTCACTAGCCAATGGGTTTAATAGAGAGTTAGTTAATAACTCATCAAGGAGAAGGGGGTCATAAAAGAGTGATCAGTTAATACAAAAGAAATCCAACTTAGTTGGTTGGAGATCTCAAGATCTAGGTTCAAAAGGACAACCTAGTTATAAAGACTTAGTATGGTCATTATGGGGGTTAGTCTACTGTCCATTCTTATGATGAAAATAGTGATACCCATAAGAAGAGTTTACCCATAAAAAGGATTAAGTTGTACTCTTAATTATTCTTATGCGTCAAAAAAAATTGAGCAGATTGATGTGGGTTACTTTTGACTAAGAAATCACCTATATGAAAAAGAAGTGGAGCTACTTTGGAAGAGAATTGTGTAGGGTGTAATTCTTTAGGAACTCTTATAAAACCAGGTAGATGTTTTATGGACAAAATGAACATAATAATAAAAATTAAATTGTGTCAGAAAGATTCTTATATGAGGTATATCATTATTTTCATAAATAACAAAGCAGTTTGACGTTATTATGTCTATTGATCAACTAGTAAAATAAATATACTCTTATAACGGTTCAAGGGGTAACACATATCTATCGTGCATAGGTTTTAATCGTGAAACTTTATCACATAGGTAAGACTTTGTTCATCTTACATTCCCATTCAAAATTTCATGTGGGAATTCTTAGAAAAATGGCATTTTAAATCCATTAAGCAATTAATTTATGACATAAAATTGGATGAGACCACTATCAGGTTGTGAAAGGACAATCCGGATTCACGTTCTCTTATATGAGGGTTATAATTTGGTATATTCATATTTTTAAAATGGAATAGTTTTGAATGAGACTTTGATGTTTAAGGTTAGCCTTATGCTAGGGAAAATAAACAAAAAAAGTGTATTGTACCAAATTAGAAAAAGTCTAATTTATTAAAGACTATATATTAAAATATTCAATTATATAATGGTAAGAAAATAGTTTGAAAGACTCGCTCACATACACAGGGATATGCAAATTCCTATCTTAAACCAAAGGCTTAATGTGCAAGCACACAGCTCACATACATGAATATCGGACTGTTTCAAGTTAAATGATGCCAACTTAGTTTTGAAATTTCCCATTAATTATTTTTTTCTTCTAGAATTCTAAAGCTACGACTTTTAGAATTTTTAAGCAAGAGTTATACAATTAACATTGATGTTTAAAGTGGTTATTCAAAAGCAAGAATTACACAGCCTTTAATAGTAACTTTGTAAGTGTAATGGTGGCTTATCGGCTATAAATTTACTAATTTTTTTCTCTCTCATATGCTCTATTATAGATAGAGATATTCTATCCATTCCAATCTACATTGTGTGCACTTCTCTTTTCCTTCTTTTCCTTTTTATGATAGAGTGCTATACAAATCAATTCAATTTAGACAGCAGATGTTGGTGCATAGTTCCTATATGCTTCGTTATATCTTAGAAGATAGATGTTTATTATCCTTAAGTACTACTAATAGTGAAAGAGCAAAATCTGTTTTAAAAACATTGTGTATAATGTTTTGCTTTTGTTTCTACTGTTATTTTCGTTACTGTTTTTATCATTTCTATTTTCTCTTTCATTGTAACTATAATTATTATATTGGTTTTGTTTATACTAGTTTTTGTCTAAGTTTATATTGTAGAGAATAATGAATTTGTTATTTATTACTAAAGATAATTTGTCTAGTTATACATAAGAGTACGTGTGATGTGATATATACAAAGTAAATGGGATAAGGGATAAATACAAATAAATACAAAGATAAATGGGATAAGAGATAAATACAAAGTAAATGAGATAAAGGATAAATACAAATAAATACAAAGTAAATGAGATAAAAGATAAATACAAAGTAAAACAAATAGATATCCGTAACACCTCCCTTCAAGCTAATGGCGGGCGAGGGATCAACCGAAGCTTGCTGCGCAAAAATAGAAACCGAGCAGTAGACAGAGGTTTGGTGAGTATGTCAACAACTTGGTCTTCAATGGCAATGAATCGGATTCTAAGTTGACCCGCTGCAACACGTTCATGCACAAAGTGGTAATCAATCTCAATGTATTTCGGTTGAGCATGAAACACGAGATTGGAGGTATGTGAGGAAGTCCTGTGCAACACTGATTCACGTGGTAGAGAATAATCGGTAAGGTCAACTAGAAGGTTAAGACCAAGAATGGATGAGGATAAAGGTTGGATGGGAGAAGATGAGGATAGAGGAGAATGAGAAGGAGAAGGGGATGAGGACGAAAAAGGGATAAGAACAAGAGTATTTCGGTTATGGTTGGATTAAGATAGAGACGAAGAGGATTGAGATGATGAAGCATAATTTGAATTGTGATTAGGATTAGGATTAAGATGAGAAGGAGGGAAAGATGGTTTTGATGAGAATGATCTTGGAGGTGGATTAGAATTAAAAGAAGTGGTTGAAAGATTAAGATTAGGATGAGAAGTGGTACTACCAATATTACGATACAACACAACATTAAACTCATAAGCAAATAGGGTACGTCTGGTGGCAGCTAATTCATCAGCAAGTGATTTGGCACGTTGAAGATACTGAGACACGGTCAAATCATTTTTCTTAAGTTCTTGCAACTCAATATGGAGCTGAAGCTAGCGATTATGAGAGATGGCGCTAAAGGTACTGGCGAGTGCAAACCAAACCTCCTGAGAGGATGTCATACCAATGATATAGGGATAGATCTTTTCTAATAGAGAAGAAAGCAACCAACAAAGAAGCATTTGGTCCTTCTGAAACCACTACTGATATGTAGGATTAATGATTGTTTTAGAAGAGTTTTCGGGATTGACTATGGTGGGGGCAAGTTTGAGAGTTGTTCCATCAACGAATCCCATCAAGTTTTTAATAGTTAAGTAAAGGAAGAAATTGGGTTTTCCAAGCAAGATAATTCTTGCTTATAAGTTTGATACAACAGGTATGTGAGGTGGTTGTGGGCGAATTGAAAGTAGAAGAAGTCATGATATTATGTAGAGAATAATGAATTTGTTATTTATTACTAAAGACAATTTACCTATTTATACATAAGAGTACATGTGATGTGAGAAATACAAAGTAAATGGGATAAGGGATAAATACAAATGAATACAAAGTAAATGAAATAAGAGATAAATACAAAGTAAAACAAATAGATAGTCGTAACATATATACCCTATCCTACTATCATAAATTTCATACCAAATATGTTCAATAACTTATGCAATATTGTTTCTTTATAAATTTTTTATACTGACTTAAGTATTAGAGTAATAATCTGCAAATAAATCTAAATTATTTATCTAACTTTTTTATTGTTTAAGCACCCACGACCAGATTTATCTTATCATTATTTGTTCTTATATACCAATGGAAATAGAAGTTTTTATGATGGATGCACATTCTTTAGCTAGCAATTTGATATTTATAATTTCATTTTATTAGAAGAATAGCTAATTAGATTGCTCATTCGGTTGCAAAACAAGTCTTATTCTATCATATGTGCTCAAGTGATGTCTCAACCAGATTGAAGTAGCTTCATCTTAAATTATAAAGAGGAGCTGCTTATTATTAAGGGAGTAAGTAAATCAAATTTGCTCGTTGAGTTACCTAAAGTTCATTTCAAGGTTGATTTATTTATTAAATAATTTTTAAAAGTTAAATTCAAGTTCAACTTATTAATTTATCAAATTTATTTTAAACATATCAATATTCAACTCATTAATCTAATAAGCTTATTCATAAATAACTTTATTAATAATTTAAATTTAGCTATATATTTTTATTTATTATAAAAATACATTTCTAATATATATATATATATGAAGTAACACAAAAAAAATTTATAATTTTTCATATAAATATTGATAAATATACTAAAGCTTAAAATAGAAATCTTAATTTAAAAAATATTTTTCAGTTTATTTATAATTTAAATATGCATAAAAACTTTAGACTCATGAGACTTATATAAAATTGATAATACCAGACTCAAAATCGGGTTATTCATCAAATGATTTTAAAATACATAAACTTAAACTCAATTTATTTATAAAAAAATATGGCTAAATAAATTAATATTCAGCTTAGTTCAACTCATTCACACACACCTATTCAATTATGGAATCGTTTCTATCTTTGCCTCCAAAAAAATTTTTGTTTAAAATTTAATTTTTCTGTAAATAGCTGCTCAATAATTATTTGGCCTTGAGAGCCTTTTTCTATTATAAATTCAAAATCAATTATTGACGGGCCCATCATATTATTTGTATGGTCTCAATCATTTTCAGGATGTTGTCGAATCGATTGAATTAATGGAATTGTGACAGGCCCGAAGTTAGGGATTTGGGAAAGAAGAAAACGTGAAGGGGGCAAGTGAGGGTGGATAAGGTGAGTGTGGGACTGCTGAGTATATTTAATTAGAGATAGTGTTAATAATGGTCTCAGGTATTTGCAGCATTTTCTCGTGCAATAAGAACATACATATATGTTCTAATGTTTCTTGGAAGAGGAGTTTTTTTATTTATTTTTTTACAAATATTAAATATATAGCAAGCTGCTCATTCATTAAATGATTTTAAAATATTTAATTCAAATTCAACTTATTTATAAATAAATTAAGTTTGAACAAGTTAATACTTAATTTAATTCAACGTATATATATCCATATTTGTTATTATTTATTTTTAATTATGAATGCATTTCTATGTTTGATTAAAATTATTTTTCATTTAAAATTTAATTTTTTTATAAACATTTGTTTAAGAAATTATAATTAACTTTAACATTATATTATTATAAATTAATTCTATATTTTTTTTGAAATTCACTTATAAATTTAAAAATTTATATTTTGTATATTTGATATAAATAAAAAGTCATTTAAAATTATATTTCATGAATCCTTTGAATTTGTTATAATTAAATTAAATTCTATAAAATCTGATAAAATTTTGAAATAAATTCTAAAGTTCTAAAATTTTTGTTTTCATTATTCAACTAAATAACTAAAGGTCTATATCCTTTTTTTTTCTCCTTTGAAACTATTGTATTTGCAACAATGAAGGATTATCATTAATTTTCATGGCTAATGGTAGTCCAATTTTTTTTTTCTTTTTTTAGTTATTTTTATGTTCTTTTCTTTAATTTTATTTAATAAATTCTCTTTTCTTTTAGATTTGTTGAATTTTTTTCTTCAAATCTATTGCATATAGAGTTCTATTACTTTCCTTTATGTGAGATTTTTAGTTTTTATCCTCAGAGATACTACTATTGAAAGATTTTGAGGCTTTCTATTTCACTTCATAGTGGATCTTTATTAGAATTGCGTTTCTTTATTAGAATTGTGTTTGAACTTTCATTTTAGAAGTTACAATGTAATTTTATGGTTTTTAGAATTTATGATTGAAAGATAATTTAAAAAGTACAAGTCCTAATATCTACAATAAATTTATATTTAAGGACTATCAAATCAGACTCAAAAAAGACATTATATGTCAAGCTATGACAAAAAATTGTCATCAAGTGAAGTACATATACCGTCGATCAACTAAATTTAAAATTTCATCAATTTTATTTGATATTTTAAATAAGATTTTTGTTATCTATTTTCCTTTGAATGTAAAATTTTATTTGTGAATTTTTACATTGTAAGATTTTGTATCTCTATTTTATTTCTTTTTTAAAAAATTTATTATAATAAAAATATCATTAGATTAAATTTTTTTATTTTCCTTTCTCTTTTTTTCTTCACTCTCTCTACTCTCTTTTTATTTTTTTTTCTATCTTTATAAACATTTTAAAAATAATAGATGAATTATTTTATAAAAATTAAATATTTTATTGAATCCAAAATATAAATCAAATATAAAATTCATTTCATTTAAAATGAATTATATTTTAATTTTGTAGTATATAAAATAAAAAAATTAATTTTTAAATATAGTGATTTTTAAGTTTCTTTTATAAGCATCATTTAAAATTGAACCAAACACTATATAATATAATATTTGATTTTTCCAAATTAAAATCTATTAATTTACAAATAGATTTTTTATAGAATTTATTTATAAATACTTTTTATTTTTAGTATACTACAGAAAATAATTTATTTTTTAAAAATAAAATAAATTTATGTTTAGTTTAAATATAAAATTCAATAAAATATTTTATCTTTGTTTTATTTTTTTAATTTATAAATGTAAAAAAAATACTAAAAAATGAGAGGAAGAGTAAAGAGAGAGTGAGAGAAAGTAAAAAAAAAAAAAAAAATATTTTAACAATGATGTTTTTATCATATAATGGAAAATTTCATAATTTTAAATTTTATTTATAAATTTTATCAAATTTGATAGAATGAGATCTAATTAGAATCAATTTAAAATATTTAATATAATAATTTTTTATTTATATTAAATACATAAAAATTTAAATTTATGAATAAATTATATAAAATTTATTTATATTAAATTCAAGATAAGAGTTTATTTATATAATAAATTTGAAATCACGATTAAGGGGCCCATCATAGTGTTTTTTATGCTCTCAATGATTTCGGGACACATGCACTCTTTTTGCACTATGAGAGATTTTCTTAATAAGTTTGAAAAGGAAAAACATACAATTCTAATATTTGTTTTTCTCCTTTTAATAAATATAGTCACTTTTAATAAACATAGTCGTATGATTTATTTATTAATAAAATTTTACCATATGATGTAATACTATTTAAAAAATAGTATCATTAGATTTCATATATTATTTTATTTAATTATATATAAATATATAATTTATGTACTGTAAAATATAAAATCTATTTATTTATTTATTTTTTATATATATTTAAATAAATTTTATTTTATCACTATAAAATTTATTTAAATATATACAGAAAATAAACAAATTTTATATATAAAATAAAAAAATTTTATATCTAAATTTTAGATATATAATTAATTGAAATAATATAAATAATCTAATATTAAATTAAATGAATATAACGAAATTATGAATATGATATTATTTTATAAATAATATTATATTATATAATACAATTTTATTAATAAATAAATTATAAAACTATATGTACCAAAAATCAATTTTATACTTTCCCTCGTTTGAAATCAATTGTTGAGAGCGGCCTATTATATTTTTTTTACGCTTTCAATGGCTAGTGGTTCAATAAAGACAGATAGCAAGTTCAAAAAAATAAATAAATAAAGAGAGATAGTGGCAGACATAAAGGGTTTAGTAGGAGGAGAAAGTCGTGGTAGGCATGGTGGGGCTGATGAGTGTGACAATGCTGAGGATAGCTCATTGGAGATATTTTAGTGTTTGGAAAAGGAGGTTTTTTTTTTTTCTTTATTTAAATTAAATGGATATAAAATATTCATTAAATGATTTTAAAATATTTATTTGAAACTACGAAATAAGTTTAGATAAAATAATAGTCAGTTTAATTGACTCTTTTACACCCTTATTTAGTATTATTTGTTTTTTCAATTTTGGAATGCATTTTTATCCTTGCCAAAAAAATTAATTTTTATTTAAAATTTAATTTTCTGTAAATATGTGCTCAAGAAATTGTAATTTGCTTTAACATATATATGAATTTCATAAAATGCATTTTTTTAAAATTAATTATAACTAAATCAAATTCTATCAAATTTGATAAAATTTACAAATCAATTATAAAATTATAAATTTTTCATTATAATAAAATATTCTTATTTAAAATATTTTTTCACTTTACTTTCTCTTTTTTCTTTTATTTCTCTCATTATCTCTCCTTTTTCTTCCTTCTCTCTTTGATTTCTCTTCTCTATTTTTGTGTCTCTTTGCATTTGTAAAAATTTGATAAAAATGAAAAAGAATAATTTGATAAAATAAAATATTTTTTAAAATTTTATACTTAAATCCAATACAAATTTTATTTAATTTGAAATGAATTCTATTTTTTTTGCAATATAATAAATATAAAAATTTATTTGGAAATGAATTTAATGAAAATCACTAGTTATGCAACCATAAATCCAATAGTTAATGAGTTGATATAAGTGGAATGCAAGCTAACACCCTCCAACTAGATGAAACAAATTTGGATTGGTTCAAGTTAAAAGTAAGAGAAACTGATTTAAATCACTTAATCATAAAATATATGAGACTCATATTAATAAAATTCTAATCAAATAAGACCGAATTAAAACAAATGCCTAAAATTAAAGCCCAAATAAATATGAATTAATCTCAAGAATCCAACATGGTCAAATGACCTTTATTCTTCAAGCAGAATCTTGTTTTCATGATTTGAATATACTTCAATCATGTTGACAATTTTTAACTCTTTGTCTTTCAATAACATATTAACCGAATCATATTGAATTTGTTTCTTCCAAATATTTTCAATTATGCAAGTTAATATGTTCTTCGTCTTTTTGGCTTTAGCTCTTGCTATTGAGCTTTCATGAATAGTCAAAGGATCTTTTTTAGCATTTTGATTCTTAGCTAAATGATCTCGAGTTTTTTGGTCATCATCAAATTTATTTATAAATGAAATAAATTCTAAATTATAATTAAACTAATTACTATGTAAAAATTTCTTTCCATAATAAATTTGAAATCAATTATTAAGGGGTCATTATACTATTTTTATATTCCTGATCATGTTCAAGGTGTTGTCCAAGCGATTGCATGAGTCAGATGGTAGCAAACATGAAAAAAGGAAAAAAAAAAAAAAAAGTGGTGGTAAGTTAGGATTGATAAGGTGATGAGTGTCTGGATGTTGAGTATTAATCAATATTTTAAAGTTGAATAGATTAGTGAATCAACCAATTAATTTAGTTTCAATCTAATCGATTTAATTAATTTGATGGATTCCAATTTAATTAATTAATAATAAATAAAATTAAAAAAATTATTAAAATAACTTTAAAATCAGAAAACCATTATAAATATACTTATAATAATTACAAATGAAAATAAATATTAAAAACTAGTTTGAATCTAACCGAATTAATTATTAGTTCAATTTTTAATTTTATTAATCTAATTTATTATGAAATTCAATTTTCAAAATATTTGGTGTTAATGGGAGATATGTTAATGTTGATAATTGTCTTAGGTATTTAAAATAATTTATTGTACCATGAGTATATATATGTACATTTTTCTACTTATTTATTAAATGAATTTAAAATTTTTAAGTTAAATTTGACTCAAGTTAATTCTCTGACTAATTTATATCCCCGTTTATTAGTATTCCTGTTTGCTTTTCAATTATGAATGCATTTTTATCGAAGCCCAAAAAAAATGATTTTTATTTAAAATTTAATTTTTCTATAAATATTTCTTCAAAAAATTATAATAGGCCTAAAGAGTCTATTCCTGTAATAAAGTCGAAATCAACTATCTATCAGCACACTTATCATACCGTCTCGATTATTAATCAGTCAGCACTCTCGATTATTAAAGATAGGTTTTCTAAAGTAAACGTCTTTCCATACTATCGACCTTTTATGGAAAAGATCTTTGAGCAGAGTTGTCATTTTCAGTTTTCTTGCTCTGTCCTTGGGTTGGTCAGTCGTCGTCTCCAATTATAACTCTTGTCATATTTTGCTTCTATTCAATAAAATTTCAATTGATTAAAAAATTTAAAGAAAAAATTACTTGTACTAATTATATAATTACTATATAAAAACCAATAATAATGTTATTGGATTGTAAACATGAAAATATCTAAATTCCCTTTTTTTAATATTAGAGAGAAAAATTTTACATTAATAAGATTTAAATTCTAGTGTTTAATCATAAATATCTAAATTATGAAACAAATTATATATAAGAAAAGAGCTTGTTGGCACTTATTATTGTTAGTACCCTCTCCTGTCTTTATGTATTGTAGCTAGATTGCAACTCGACTCTTATTGATGACTAATTGCCATAGGTCAAAATTGGCTATTATAGGAACAACTTGTGAGATAGCACTACCCTCCATGGGTGAAATTGCATTCATGACAAGAAGGCCAAGACTTCAATTCAAAGGATCTAAACCCATGCGCATGATCACTGCGCCAATTTGATATCCAAATAAGGAGTCAAAGTTGAATATAGAAGAGATATGATAGTAAGATGAGAAAAATGGAACTTAATAATATATATGATGACCCTTTTACAAAGGTTTCTCGACTTTTATATGAAGAATCTTAATTCTATAGTTATTAACCTATACATAATAAATAGGCTTTAATAAAAAAATATTTGTTTTATTTGTCAATCTTTCACATATATAAAAGAGACGTTTGCTATACATAATAAATAGGCTTCGCGGGGAATAATGAAATCGGAGACCTATCCAACTTTGGGTGACTCTTCGTTTGTTGAACAGCTAGCATCGCGAGGAATAATAATTAGCCACATCTCTAATATCTGATTTTGAAATTACATAATTAGCCTTAAGAGCGTCTTCCCATCATAAATTCAGAACTAATTATACAAGGCCCACTAGTATTTGTCTTACACTCTTCGATGCTGCGTCAGCTCACATGCATATATCATCATCACGCTTCTGGCATGATTCTATAGATAGACGTTAGACCATACACAGAGTACAGCCGAAATGGGCAATAGGGTGTGGACTGTACTGGATGGAAACCAAAAAAATCGAACTGAATCTCAGTTCGTTCGGTTGGGTTCACTTTATTTTTTTAAAAAATTTAATTTAATTAAATTTATTTGAAATTAAATTAAATTTATATTAAATCAAATCAAGATAATTGAATATATTAAAATTTATTATTTATTTATATTAAAAAATATTAATTATGTTAAAAATATTTTACAAATTATTTTAAAAAAAATTTATTTACATAAAATCAAATTAAAGTTAAACTAAATCAGATCAATTTGATTCAATTAGATATATAAATTTATTTAATTTAATTTAATTTATATATTTTTAAAATTTAATTTTTGATTAGTTCAATTTAGTTTGAATCAAATATATGCTCCTACTAATCAATTTCTGTAATTATTTTTATATTTGATGCTTATTAAAAGAAAAAATAATTATAATTTAAAATAAATAAAAATAAAATTATTTTTATATGATGGAGAGAATTTTTATAATATGTTAATACTTACAAATATCAATAATTTGTGTAATTAAGTCAGTCTTATTTTTTTAAACATTATATAATAATTTATTGTCATATAAAAATAAAAATATTATAAATATTTAATATAAATTTAATGAAAATAAAATTTTAATGTAATATATTAAAAAAGTCCATTTCAAGAAATGATGCAGTCAAATTGGAGAAATTATAGGTGATTTGATTAATCATTTGTTAATTTTCCATTTATTGAAATTAGCCATTTGTTAACATCGGAAATGGGACGAACGATCAGTCAAGCCATCAGCAAAATTCAAAATGAACGCGTTCTCTGTTGTCCCCATATAAGTGGAAGGATACAGATATCAGAAACCTCTGGACGAGAAAATAAAACATTTCAGGAAAAGAAAGCATGGAGAGTGAAGATGTGAAACTCTCACTAAATTCCCCTTTAATTGGACATCGAAGGGAATCAGATGCAGATGAAGTCATAAACAGGAAGGATATTGTTGAAGAAATAAAGAGGCAGTTGTGGTTAGCAGGGCCGCTTGTACTAGTGAGCCTGTTGCAATACTGCTTACAGATGATCTCAGTGATGTTTGTGGGTCATCTTGGTGAGTTAAGTCTGGCTGGTGCTTCAATGGCTACCTCCTTTGCTACTGTCACTGGATTTAGTTTTCTGGTATGTAACTTTACGTTCATGATTGGTAAGAAATTAATTCATCTATTCTTAGGAGATCTGAAATGGACAATAAGACATATTAACTTCTAACTTCGGCTGGATTTAGTTGGGATTTGCAAGTGCACTTGATACATTCTGTGGACAATCATATGGAGCGAGGCAGTATAATATGCTGGGGATACACATGCAGAGAGCCATGTTCGTACTCATGATTCTCAGCATACCCCTAGCTCTCATCTGGGCTAATACAAGACCTATTCTAATTGCTTGTGGTCAAGATGGAGAAATAGCAAGGGTAGCTGGATCATACGCCACTTACATGATTCCAAGCCTTTTTGCATATGGCCTACTTCAATGCCTTAACAAATTCCTACAGAATCAAAATATCGTAATTCCAATGATGATCTGTTCAGGTAAATAGCATTTGATTCGATCTTGCTTTTAATTTCTGAATAGTTCAACATGTTATCCTTCTAATTCCTTGTGGTCTGATGTTAAAAAAGGGCAAAAAATAATCCAATTAAATATGACGTATTATTATTTTTATATTAAAAATATTTTAATAAATCTGTTACTTTACTTAGATGAATTTTCTCACTTTCTTTCAAATAACAGTTAAATATTTAGTTTGCTTAACTTTTTCATTTTATTTTTTTTATTTTAATAAACGTCCGAGGGCGCCCATCATCAATATGTGACTTTTAACGAAAAAGGAGGCAGAGTACAAAGATCTCCTGAATATGGCAATGTAGGAAGATTTTAGTGCCTAACATTCTAGACAGTACGTGTTATTAAGCCATAAATTTTTTGTTATATAACACTTTGAATAATTAAATGGTTAACTAGAGAGGATATATTTGGTTTATTTGGATGGCTTAAGCGTGAAGGTCTGTAATTCTCTGTGTCCGAAAAATTCTCTGTCAAAAGGATTTATAATTCTGTCTAAAAATTGTAATGATTTCGGGAACATAGATCGATTGCTAAATTGAACAATGTAAAATTTTTGTGTTGGCTTTTTTAATTGTGTATTTGATAGCTTTGCTAATGCGTGTGATCTCTAAAATTGTCTCAACAAATGGATTAGAGTGAGTATATTTTGATACTCACTTCTCTTAATAATCCCTCATCCAAATACTGTGTAAATGTAAATTTTAGTTCCACTTCAATGATGAGGGGTTCAAGAGATACAAAATGAGATTATTTCCAAAACAATGACATAAAAATTAATGACCCCTTTTGTCGTTTATTTATCTATAAAGAAAAGAATATTGTATTGAGGTAATAATTTTATTGTCATCAACAATAATGAAAAAAAATGATTGATAAATACATGGATTTTATCCATATGAGAACATTATAAAATGGTTTGAGTTTCCATTTTAAACTAAGCAAAATATACTCAAACAGGAATTACAGCGTCACTTCACGTCCTTGCGTGTTGGATTATGGTGCTCAAATCTGGCCTTGGAACTAAAGGAGCTGCTGTGGCAAATTCCATCTCTTATTGGATCAATGTGTTGCTGTTGGCACTTTATGTCAAGTTCTCTCCTTCTTGTGCAAAAACATGGACGGGCTTTACAAAGGAGGCTTTGCACGATATCCTTGGTTTTCTGAAGCTTGGTATCCCTTCAGCTGTTATGGTTTGGTAACTTTCTTTTTCTTTATTCTTCATTCATTGTTGCAAGTTGAAATTATGCATTTTTGGTACTTACGGAGCATTAACCAAAACTAAGGAAATGTCTCTCAACTTCTCCAAGGAAGTTGCACTTATTGACCCCTTTCTCAGTAAGTTACATTCTCTACATTAAGAAAATTGAGTGGCTAACAGGAAATGCAAATTCTTTTGACTTTACATTTTCCAACAACCAAACATGAAAGGATTTCATACTTTCCAGTCAAACAAGACTTTAGAGAACGTCTCTAACCTTTACTGAGGAAGTTGCACTTAGTGACTTCCTCCTAAGCGAATTACTTACTCTGCATTGGAATTTAAAAAAAAAAAGTGCAAGTTCTTTTTGGCTTTTGCATTTTCTTGCAACCAATTAAGTTATTTTATACTTTACAGGAAATTGAATTTTCTTAATTAATTTCCTTCAAAATAAACAACACCTAAAATTTAAGAGTGATAAAAAAACAAAATAAAAATAAAAATCCATTAACGAATGTTGTCCAAACATATTATTTATCTCTATTCATTAATATTTTATTATTTATAATTTGCACCATTATTTATTTATCATGTTATATGATATTGAATGAATATGTACTGAAAAAATTGACAAAAAAAGATAGTATGATATTTATAGGAAAAACTAAAGTATGATAAAATAAAAAATAAATAATAGAAAGTAGGCATAATTTTTCCTCATTTATAGTAATCAAATATATTGAAAACCCAAATGAGATAACTTATGAATTAATTTGAACTGATGAATATTAATTGATGTACTTATTTAAGTGAATTTGTCACTTCTCAAGTGCATCACAAGTAGATGTACTTATTTAAGTGAATTTGTCACTTCTCAAGTGCATCATAAGTAGCAGTATTTAAAACATACTAGTTTTTGTCCAAATTTTGCATCAACTGCCTTTTTAGAACTTTCTATTTAAAAAAAAATAATCAAAATATTGTTTTCTGAATTAAAACTCCTACATATTGTAAGGCCCCAAAAATAAAATTCCTTGTATGTTTTCTCCTCCTTTTTCCTTTTTGATCTTTTGCCATTCTTATTATTCTCTTTCTTCATTCCTGTTTCTACTATATTTTTCTTTCTTTCTTCTCTATTTCTCATTGTGAATTTTTCCTTCCCTTTAATGTATTTTAATTATCATATACAGTTGTTCTTTTAATTTTTATTAGGTAATCTGATGCTAGCAAAATTATAAAATTTTTAACTAATTTTTTAAATCAATAGGGTTGACAAATGGTACATTCTAACCTAAATATTTTTGAAACTATATACATGGGACATGTTAGTGTGTATATAATATTATATTGTTTAAAAATACTTTTATACTACAATAATGAGCCAAAAATATGTTGACTTTGTTTCAAAAAAATGTTGGCTTTTTGGTAAATGGCTCAAAAAAATGATTGAATTCAACTCCTAATTTTGATGACCACATACCATATATTCTATCTTAAAAATTTTAGAATTAGTAAAAGATATGAGGGATTTAAATCATTTACAATACTCAATTGGAAGACCAAAATAACTTTAAATTCTAAAATTTTAGACTTTAAACCATCTTAATTTGCATTGTGTATTTATATTCTGTTGGAGTCGGGTGGAAACTGATATATCTTATTTTTAGCTTAATTTATATAAGGTTTTTTTTCCTTTTATTAAATTTCTTTTACCTTGAATTTGGAGCAGCTTCGAGATGTGGTCATTCGAAATGATTGTTCTCATGTCAGGTCTTCTTCCTAATCCACAATTAGAAACATCTGTGCTTTCTGTTTGGTGAGTTTTAAACTTTTCATAGAACATTTATGCTAAATTCTTCATGTTATTGATTGCAATTTTTATGTGCCATATTTACTTATTTTTCTTTAGCATTACTACATTTCCCTTATTACCTATCACGATATTTTTATTTCCAGCCTCAACACAGCTGCAGTAGTTTGGATGGTCCCATATGGAATTGGTGGTGCTGTGAGGTGAGTTGTGCTGATGTGAAACTTTTCTCTTAAGACAACATTTTATGACTAATAGATTAGGATTGTATTATTATTAAACTTGACATGACGTGGCTAACAAAATTATATCATTTCTAACTTTGCTACTTTCTTCATGTATATGTAGCACTCGAGTCTCAAACGAACTAGGAGCAGGACATCCTAACCTTGCACGTTTAGCAATATTCATTGCCTTTTCGTTGGCCGTTACTGAAGGCATTTTGGTTGGATCACTGTTGATAGGCATACGCAACATTTGGGGCTATGCTTATAGTAATGACATACAAGTGATCAAATATGTTGCGGTCATATTGCCTATTGTTTCCACAGCCAATTTCTTGGATGGACTCCAGTGTGTCCTTTCAGGTTCTCTATACAAACACACTGAGTTTATTTTTGAATTTCCATATTCTTATTTGAATCTCTAATCATGTCGACAAAATCACTCAATTCAGCTATTACTAATTTTTGTAAGAAAAACAGAAAAGTATTTACAGTTTCGAGTTTTGACGCTTAGCCTATATAATTTTTTGTGATAATTTAAGGCTTCAGGTTGTACTTAGTTAACACTTTAAGTCAACTTCAGCTAATAACATTAATTGACTTGTGTGACATTAAAATAAATTAAAAGTAATTTTAATAATGACATGGCATCAATATTAATAACCCATCTTCCTACACCAATAACAAAAAATTCCATCATAGACTGAGTCCACTATGTAGGATGATGAACCAGCCAATCAAAAAAAGCCTTTATATAGTTTTACTGTTCAATTGGTGGCATTTCGTTTATTGATGCCATATCACTCACAAATTAGTCTTTTATTAGGTTAACATCACCTTATATACGAATATAATTTTTTTAATTAATAATTATTGTCACTACATTAATAGAAATTAATGGTTTTAATGAGTTTGGATTTCAATTACTTATGGAGCACAATCTTAAGCTTTAAATTGTCACAAATATTTCATATGTCTCAACATATCAAAATTCGAAATTACATGTTTTTCTGTATTTTTCTTCTAGTTCTTTTGCTAGATGACCAAGTATGATAGACAAATTTTACTTGTGAACAATATTATTATAATGTCAATATTTGGCACAATTGATTTTACCAGATTAAAAGTTGAAATTGACTGAGTTTTAACTTCAATTTTTTTTAGATTTTTGATAAAATAAAAATATGTTCAGTGAATATCATCAATAAGAATTACATGAACTTTAATGATGAATTAACTTTAGGTGTGGGTACGTTACATAGCTGGTTAATCATTGTGTTTATGAACAATTAGGTGTTGCTAGGGGATGTGGTTGGCAGAAGATTGGTGCATATATTAATCTTGGATCTTACTATTTCATTGGAATTCCACTTGCAATTCTTTTAGGTTTTGTCTTCCATTTTGGCGGAAAGGTACAATTGCTTCTTTCCCTTTTCGAATTTATCTTATATTACTATTCAGTTAAGTAAAAGCACCTTTCTTCTTGGGATAATTGAAAGCAATATTTTTTTTTTGGGGGTTTTACGTAATTGTGTATTTTCAAAAATTATTGCATAGGGCCTCTACTTTGGGATTGTAATTGCACTCGTCGTGCAAGTGATGTCTCTTCTAATCATTACCATTCGCACTAATTGGGATCATGAGGTAACAATTTTCTTTTATTTATATAATTCATCAAACTAATTTGGGAGCATGTTTGCATTGCTATTGCAAAAAGCTATGGTTGCTGGCTATATTATACTAGCATTTTTTAGTTTTAGATATATTTTTAAGCATTTGTGAAAGTAGTTTAGTTTTTTTGCTAATCTAATTTAATAATTATTTGCAAAAGTTTCAAATATTAATTTCTTCCAAAACCAACGTTTACCTTATTTAAATGGAATTGGAAAACTAATAAAGGGGATTTATTCTTAATATTTAGGCAAAGAAGGCCACAGAGAGAGTGTACGAGAATATAGGTCCTCTGGATATGGTATCATAAAGATGCTTTTGTCAAGGAAATTTTTGGTACGGGGTGCACCTTGGCAGTGTTGTACCTATGAGGCTTTTCTAGCTATCAGATATAGTTTGGTGGTGTTATGATCATTTGATCTTGACTGGTTAATTATTATCTGTCCTAATGCATTATAGGTTTTGCTTGTTTCAAAGACTTGTGGATTTCTTCTGCAATTGTTAGTTCTCATTGTGTATGCAGTAAAACCCCCTTTGAATTGCATCAAAGTAAACAGTGTGTGGGCACTATGCAGAGTGCAAAAGCTGTAAGTTTAATGAAATCTAATATGACAGGTGCTGATTTTGTGATTTTCATCTGCTGTTTACTGTTTCAATAAAATGAAAATATTTATAACAGGCTCTATTTGTTTTATAGGGAATTGATCTATACCCAGTTAACAGATTTAGGCAAGATGAATATTTGAGTCTACTAAGAATGAATGCCCATAAACACTGAATTGATCAACTACAGTCTGCCTATATAAGAAAAGAACAACCTATGCCTTAATCCTACTGGCGATTTTGGAGAGATGGCTTTGGTAGTGTTCTTAGAAAGTCTGGTTGATATTTGGGGTACTCTTCTTTAAATTCTAGGCTTTCTAAACCCATCGCGTCATCTTATCAGACGCTACTGAAATAGATGCAACTCTTATGAACATCAACATGGAGTCCAGAAACATCCAAATGATGAAGAATACTCCTGAACTGTTAACACAGATTGGAGGTCACAGCGGCAAAATAAAAGTAGGTTGTCTGCAGAACGTAAATGATTAATCAGTACAGATTGCCACCGTAAATGGTAATTAAAATTTTCCACACAGCGAGTCTTTAAAGCTTTGGATAAGTATTCTATAGCCAGAGCAAAGAGGGATGGTGACATTGGAAGTCCATGTCTTAAACCTTTAGCATTAGCAAACTACGATTCCATTGACCCGTTCATTACTATTTGGGAACTTTTTTAATTTGATACAAGTCAAAATAAGTTGGATAAAATGCTTTGGAAACTGAAAATCAAGCAAAATTTTCTGTAAGAAATCTCACTTGAGATGACATTTTCTGAACCAACTTGGAAACTTGTTCTAACTCTGTCTAAAAAAAGTTATCCAAATTCCAGCTAATCTGAGAATATTCCAAACAATTCAAATCTGAAACAACTAAAAAGTTTTTAGATTAGACTTTACTTTGATTCAAACTGCAGAATTCTTAATTGATCCAACTTTGAGATGATCTGCAGTTAAAATATTTAAAATTTATTTTAAAATTATAATAATATTTTTTATTTTAAAAATTCAAAAGTATAAATGATCTAATTCAATCTCAAATCTGAAAAATTTTAAATTGTTTTTTACATCTTGACTTGGTGACTCAACTATAATCTGAAGTGATCCAAATCTAAATTTGCCAGAAAAAGACAATACAAGATCAATTTAATCCGAAAATGACTTAATTCAAAGTTTAATTCCACCGAAATCTAAATTTACCAGAAAAAGACAATCCAAGATCAATTTAATTCGAAAATGACTTAATTCAAAGTTTAATTCCACCGAATTCATCTAATTAGACTCCTTTACTATATCTAGTCTCAATTTCCATAGCCATATGCCCTCCTTAAATCGATTTTCAATGCACACATAGAGGAACTTTAAACTCTATGATAATCTTGAACCAATTCATGAGAAAGCAGCATATTATCAATGATCCCCTTTTCAGAAAAAAAGACAACCTAATTAGGACTAACGAGCTCCCCAATACTTATTACTAATTTTGCCTATAAAAGTTTTCTTGATTATACCTATCAATACCTTTTAATTTTATTTTTCAACCTTACTCTCATATCGACTGGGCCAATCTAGCTCATGCACAATTACTTACCGCATGCATTCGTGAAATAAAAAAAATTAAAATGTAAAAGTTTTTGTAAAAAAAATTTAAGAAATTTAATAGACAATAAATGAATTTTTTTTTCTCCTGAACCATGTAAGAATAACAATTAATAGTGTTTAAAATCTCTTAATAAAATATCAGATATTAAATTATAAGTATAGTATATGAATAATGTACTAAGTTTTTAATATATAAGAGTCCTAATAGTAATTTAAATCCAACTTTTATGTATTAAACTGATTTTGGCCCAAATTTTAGAAATTATCAAAATAGTCTAAAATCATGTATAATATTAGCCCCAACATGTATTTTGGTCAAAATTAATAATAGCGTAATAGGTTAGAATGATAAAAATACATAATCATACAAAATATAGCAATCAAATTTCATCGTCTTCTTATGTAAATTTCACCAAAAATTACATCATAAATATATGAGTTAGATCAACATTATACTCAATTTCATAATTCTAGCATATTTTGATAATTTCTAAAAATTGGATTAAAATCATACTAACACATAAAAACTTAAATTTAAATTACTATTAGACCTATATAATAAATAATTTGTGAAATAAATAAAGTAATCTTTCTTTTTTGCTCTTCTCTCTCTCTCTCTCTCTCTCTCTCTCTCTATATATATATATATATATATATATTCTGCAAGTGATATGGTGTATTTCTTTCATATGGTATTAAGATATTAAAATTATTTTTTTATCTTCAAGTATTTTAATCCATTTTCATATAAGTTACTTAATTGCTACAAGTTATATTTTAAAATGTTCTTTTAACAATCTATATCATCGAAGTCTATAAACATTTCTATGCAATTTTAGTTTTATTAATGGTAGCAAACAATTAAAATTTGTATTTCTCTTATTCCAACTTCAATATGAATGTAAACTAATGAATATTTTGGTTTCATACGTGAATATATTTTTAGGTAGACGTGGCAAATAAATCGGATCAATTTTAAATTTTGCGTTTTTTGGATAAATGAGAAGAGTTGAGCAAAATTCTATTTAAACCAAAGAAATGATCGAACTTAAGGAATCCCATTTTTGGAATCAAATTGAATTAATTTTAAATTAAATCAAAATGATTTAATCTATATTAAATCAAATTGAAATGGTTCAAACTTATTCAAATACATTATTTACATTAAAATACACAAAAATCTATTGAAAAAATTTTATTTTATATTAAAATATTTTAAACAAATAATTTTTAAAAATTCATTTTAAATCAAACAAAATTTTAACCAAACTGAAGTAAATTGATTCCATTCTAATATTTAGTTTGGTTCAATTTAGTTTTTTTTTTCCTTAGTTTGATTTTTAGATTTTTTATTCAATCGATTCAATTTGATTTAAATTGATTGCACACCCCTAAAAGTAGGGTTGGTCACATTGAGTTGCAAATTGAATTAAGACAAAAAAAAAAAAAAAAGAGATCGGATCACTTGTAATTATAATTTTAAAAGATAAGAAAATATTTTTTTTATTTTTAAATAAATTTAAAATATTTTTAATAATTTAAATTTGATCATTTGATTTGACCTGTAGATAGAATTAAGATCATATAAATTCAAGTTAACCATCGAGTTTGACTCAAAAATTCAAATCGAATCAAAATCGGTCCTCTAAACATTAAAATTTATTAGTAAACTTATTTGCTATAATGCTGCAATATCATGTAAAATGAAAAACTAAAAGAGGTTCCATCATATTATTACTTTTTTAAATGAAGAATGTTTTAATCATGCATTATTATCTTATAAAATTTAATTTCATAATCATTAAAATTATATTATATTAACAAAAAATATGAATCTAATAATGCAAAGGATGAATTAATAAAGTTCAACAGGCCTTATTTTGCCTATAGAAAATTGTGTTATGCCCTCTTTGGTCAATTCCATTCCCCCTTATTAGTATCAATAGAGATTGAGTCACAATGCATTCTCATACACGTCATTCATCATATCAAACGACTAGTCAAATAATTTTATTCTTGATTTTCTCTACCTTGAGTTCCTATATATTTCGTTTTGGCTTTTAATCTAATATCTCAACTTTCATACACGATCCTTAGATTTCATCCTCCAAATCCTTTATAATCTATACCATTTATAAGCTTCTTTAGGGGCGAATAGGTGTTGCGAGATACCAATGTCATTTCATTTTAGGGTGAAATTTTTTTTTATGCATAATTTAGTGTATAATTTTAACGGTTGACATTCAAATACAGCTTTGATAATAAGATAATTATTATCGCATCCAAACATGACTCTAATAATAATATAATTATACTAAATCATATTTAATTTTAATTTTTAAATTTATAATTTTAGCATTATTTATATATTTTTTGTATTATTTTTATTTACTTATCTCTATATATGTGATCAATTACCTACACTATATATATCCATATCCACGTAGCCCCCTATATATATTAAGTCTAAAAATAAAATTGCAGCAACAAATTGGGATTTTCTTTGGGTCACAATAATTTTATAGTTTCCAAGGTTGTAGCTAGCAATAATCATTCATCCTGAATTTGAAATGAAGCATGATTTAAAATTCAACCATGAGTTGATAATAGCTCAACTTGACTCAGAACCATAACGAAACATGTATCTCAACATAAATCAGGCGAAAGCAACCGCGGATTATCCAACACAAAACCATAAAACTATAGCTTCATTATGAACCCAACTGAATATAGATGCCAAAGAAAACGAAATTGCTCAAAAGAAATGATAATGATGCAAGCTATAGTACTTATTCAAAATCATACTGAATTATTAATACCCAAATTCCATTCAAGGAACTAAAATTTCCTTAGCAAGAGCCTTCTTGTGCCCCAAGGATGGAGATGATGAAGGTGAATGAGATAGAGGAGAATCATTTGCTATATCGCAGTAGCCTTCAAGTATGTCACCCTCTTCAGTAGTAAACCCAAGCGTACCGATCATGGCAGGCCAACATTGCTTTGTAATAATATGAATAGCTTCACAACAACCATGTCCTAGGTGAGTTTCACCATTGAGGAAAAAAAGAATGATCTCGCCAGTGCATGCCTGAAGTCTTATCAAAGAATCCCAACAATTCGTTGATTCATCGTTCAACTTCAATCGAGCTGAGAGAGTCGAGCTTGAAGCGAATGGTCGTGCCTCCGCCCTATATTCCATGCTAGATGCCAAGAGAACAATCAACAGAAAAAATTTGAAGGTGCAAGCCATTTTAATTAGGGACTAGCGAAATGGATGAAGTGTCATAGGCGGAAGTAGGGTTTATATATAGGAAGGAAAAGGATCGGTTTTACGTTGTGTTTGAAGCTATTATATGCATGGAAAGCAAAGAGGCAAAGATTAGTCCGACGAGGAGAAACTGAGGAGACAATCGATTGATAAAGCAGAAATCTAAGTTTACGTTAACTATATTAATGTGGCTGAAGCGAACACCCCACTCAGTGTCTTTTCATATTTCTACTTGTTGAAGTTTATAATTATCTTTCCATCTCAAAAAATATTAAGTATTGTTAATTAAAGTTAGTTTAATATTAATGTCTGAAATTTTCTCCCTCTCTCTTTCTAGCATACAAAAGAGGAGAGTGGAAATCTGACATCAACTTGTGGATGCAAGACTTTATGCTCAACGAAATGAAAAATTAGTATGCACCGCAAAATAGTGAAGTGATCACCTTGAATCCCCAATCAAAAGCATCCGTAATGGCATTGATGTAGCAATTCAATATTCTAAGTGTTTGTCTTTATGAGTGAGCATGAATTTTAGAAAAATAGCACTACAAAGAATAACTGAATTAAAATTATTAGAGTTGAATAACACTAATTTAAAAAAAAAAAAAACTAAATCAATTCAAACGAAAATCATAATTCATAATAGTTTCAAATCTTGATTGAAACGAATTGAGCTAAATAACCTAATAGAAACTGATTTTATATTTTATTATTTTATGGATATTATGTAATTTTAATATATATATATATATATATATATATATAATACTAAGTGTGCAGTATATATTATTGATGATTAAGTGTGCAGTAGATATTATTGATGATTTCTTTTTTCAACATAATTAACGAAATTGTATATATTTTTATGTCAATAATCAATATAATTCTATTAATACCACAGAAAAAAGTCAAATATTGATTGAAATAATGTTTTTTTAGTGTGATTGAAATAGTGTTTTGATAATTGATGAAAGTTGAGTGCCAACAAACATGTGGATATTAAGAATTTGTAATTTGATTTCACAAAAGAAAAAGAATGTGTAATTTTAATTTTATAAACAAATAAAAATAAATGTATATTAATATTATATTAGGTTATATTATCTTTCTAACGAACTTTGTTCCCCAAACTTTTTACGGTCTCATCTCACAAATGATCAAGATTAACAGTCTTGATCATTTAAAAAATTTATATATGTCAGTGTTCTTTATCTATGGTTTCATATCAATCGACGTTTGACACTGGTCTAGGAATAAAAAGCACAAGATTCAATTTATGTACAGAAGATGATACTATTCCAGACTTTCTTGCTGCTTGTTTATGGTTTAAGAAGGAATTTATCGAGGATGCCTATGGCCATTAACTTTCGGGGTTTGGACCATGTAAGGAACGGATTAATATCTATATTTATTTGCTCCCAACTTTGTCCGTTGTGATGTGACCCCAATGGCCAATGAATCAATTAATAGATTCATTACTTTGGCCCATGAGCCAGGAGACTGTGGCCGTTGCTATCAATCACTCAATCCAAAAACCTAACCGATGTATTAAGCCTCGTCTCCTCACATTAGAAAGTGTTAAGAATCTCGACTTACATTTATTCTATATTACTAATATAGTAGGTGTTTCGCTTGTATAATGAAAATTAAATAAATAAAGCTACTTCTCCTTGTGTTATCTGCTCTGAAATACAATTAAATTTACTACAAAATGCAGTTTTTACAATAAATTGACTCCAACTCATTGCTTCATTTTTAACTTTAAAAAAAATGTTCTCCGCATATTCTTTTTTATAATTCATTTAATATTTTTTTATTAATATTATATTAATTATACATTTAACATATTATACTCATATTTTATTTCACACTTATCATTATATGCCCTATATATTAATTTTTAATAAATATTTAATATATAAATACATTTAACATATTATTTTATTTATACACTTATCGTAATATACCATATTTATTTTTTATAAAAAATATAAAATATTAATATGGACAAAATACATTAAAAATAGATTTATTAATTAAACATAAAATTACAAATAGAAATTAAAATTAAATATTACACTCAAGAATGAATAACAAAAATATACAATTAAATTAATTATCAAATATTGGTGGATCCAGATCTGATTCACCAGATTATTAAATTATGTATTTTTAATTTATGTAATTTAGAGTTTTATTAATATTAATGTGGTATTTGATAGTTTTTAAATTAATTTTCATAAATTTAATTATATAGTTATTTAATTTTATTATGTCTTATATTATTTTTAAGTGAAAATATTTTTTATTTAAGTGAAAAGAAAATTTGATGAAATTTTGTGTGAAATTGTTAAAAAATTCTAAATATAATTTATATATGGACTAAATTGAATATTATATTTAAACTAAATTGTAATTCATCCATAGAGAAGAGTTGTTTGTCAAACACTAAAAAGAAAAAAAAAAAGGTAAAATTGCAGCCATGAACAATGTTGTGTCATATTTGGTGCAACACTATTCATCCACTCCAAAATCCTGCTGCAAATGCAGCTAGATTGGAGTTAAATGATGCATAACCCACTTCAAATTTGGAGTGGGTTGAGGATATCCTAAATAAGTGGTGTGTTGATGTCTCACCAAGTTAATATTTCAAGAGCTTGGGTTCATGGTGCAGAAATAAACTTGAGAGGCAATAGAATATAAACTTTTAAGGCAAAATATTGTTCACATTCACCACACTAATTGATATCAGTAGAAGTTATTAGAATTTAGAGATATTAATGAAATTAACTAGTAAACTGAGTTTTCAGACTAAATGGAGCTCAGAAATAGAAAAGAATGGCATAACATTTTTGTTTATTGAAATTTTCGTAAGATCATGTAGTAATACTGTATATCCAGTCTTTTCTAAAGTTCTAGCCATTACAAGGATAAGGATGCTATCTATATGCATTCACCTTAATCCCAAAGCTATTTTTACAACTCTATTTAAATTCTACAAATTGCAAGATATCTAAATTCTTGTAAATCCGTGCTATCATTGTTATCTTTATTTGTGATGATAGATCATCCTTTTTGTACTCAGTTGCTTTGTTGTTTGCCTGCTTATGAACATTTTATAATTAGATCGCAAGAGTCTTCTTTGATTGGATGAACTTAAAGTGGCATTTTAATCCAATCTGAAAATTCGATTGAATCCACCTAAAAAAAAGTGATTTGAATCCGACCTGATTCCAGACAAATTTGAAATAAGACTAAATTTCATATGCAATATTACTGAAACATTATCCCATTGCATCTACATTCAGATCAAAATTTAAAGTAATAATGCATATGAAATCATCATCATATCATGGGACATAAAAATATTACCCATTTCATGGTAGAAGTCTTAATTTTTTGAATTGCATAGTGTGGATTGACATATTGGTTTGTCCATTGCTTGTTCTTTTTATTTTTTTAAATTATTTGCTATAAAATTTTGTTTAGAACCTAAAGTTGCAATAGTCTCTTAAAGGGTACCCCGCATCCTGACTAATACCCAACTTACCTTAAGTTTGCATCATTCTTCTCAAGTTCAAAAGGCCAAACAGATTGTGGAATGTGCAGAGCAAAAGAATCCACATGCACAACACCAGAAGCCACACTTTGTACTCAATCCACATCACATGAAATTGACATGGGTAGCACACATTCTCAAATCACTTACTAAAATTAATGTATTACGTTTGCGCCAATTGAAAGTTTGAAGCATATTGAATGCAATTACTTTGCATGGTTTTGCTCACCATATCTATACAAAAGGTATAACATGGCAACGTTCTCTCGCATCTTTTTTCTTTAATTCAATGGGTAGTCATCATTCCATACCACGGTTGATGTTGATCTTCTTTTAGAAAGTATACTTGAGGAATCATAAAAGTAAACTTCTTATTCTTGAGCCCATGTGTGAGGAGGAGAAGACGGATGTGGGCTGTGAATCCAATTATAAGCTCCAATGGAGTTTGAACTTCCATGTCCATTTGCATTGTTGTTTAATTAATGGGTTTTTATATCATGAACTTTGGATCATATAACATTATGGTTCAAACGTCTATCACACGTGCACATAAGTGTATTAAATGCAAATATAATCAATATTTAAGAATAAATTATTAAATAATTTTAGATGATTAATATTTTAAATTTAAATAATGAATATTGTGCATATATATATATATATATATATATTAAATGCAAATATAATAAATATTTTAGAATCAATTAATGAACAATTCTAGATGATAAATATTTTAAATTTAACTTTTGAATATTTTTTTTTCATCATAATTGTTTATATGATATTAATGATACAATTGTTATTGGTATTATATATATCATATGATGAACAAGAATTATAAATATGATTAACATTATTGATGTAATTACACATATAATGAACATTACATATTTGATTGATAAATATTGTAGATTTAATTAATTAACATTTTATAATAGTTGATATCCAGAATAACATTAGTCAACCTTGAAACTTTATTAACTTGAGATTTACATTAAAAATTAAAAAATGATTATTTTCAAGTTGAAACATTCACTAATATAAGTGAAAGGATATTTGTAGAAAATACTCGATAAAAATTATATGTTTAATTAAATTAATAATTTTCTTAATTTATATGAAAATAAAAATAAATCCATTTAAATAATAATAATAATAATAATAATAATATAATTAAAAAAATTAAAAAAAGAGATGAACGAAAGGTATAAATATGTATATATAAAGTAAAGAAAGAGAAGTGGTGAGTTGTGCACCTTTTAGATGTAGAGACCATAATACTATATGATTTGAGATCTATGATATAATTTATTTTAATTAATATTTTATTTATTATTTTGTGAAAAATAATTTGCTTATAAACTTTTTTTAAATAGTCATGTTCTTTAGATGTGATAAATTTTTGTTTTAAAATACTATAGACTAAAAGAAATACTAATTAACACCACTATAAGGATGCTTACACCCACATCATTCATCATCTTTTTTACTGAAGTTGATTATTAGATTTTTTTAATATAAAAATACACATTTTTCAATTTTTTTTGTAAATATTTCAAACCTCAACATGCACATTTTATTTTGTTTTATCTAATTAAAAGACAAAATTTAGAAATAATAATACATAATTAAACAACAAAATTCTCAGATTAAAAAAAAATACAGGTTCACTAAGCAAATCAAAGGGTCAACCACTACTTGGTGATAACCTTAATGCTAAAACTTTTTTTAATGTTTTTAATACAGGATTAGAGACTAAATTGATAGTTGCATAATTTTTAATTTGATCAGTTCAATCAATTTGATTTAATTGATTAAATTTTATTTTTAAAAAATATATAAATAATATTTAAAATTTATAAAATTAGAAAAAATAATATAATAATATAATAAATATATTTTCATATTTCATTTTTAGTAAAGTAATATAATTTTAAAAATTTTTAAATTTTTTATAAAAAAGTAATATAATTTAAAAATTTTTAAATTTTTTATAAAATAATATAATTTTGAGTTGAATTAGTTTGATTTAATTTTTTTAATTTTAATCAATTTTTTTGTTTTGATTATTTTTTCAATATTAATCAATTTTATATTGATCAATTTGAAAACTAAATTGAATTGAACTATTAATAAATTTTCAATTTTTGAAAATAATATTTTCCCTTATTATTTTGAACAATTTATTTAGAAATTAAATTACCCGCGATTTGTCCATTCCCAAATTTTTTCATTTGAAAACCTGACCGACCATACGCTACTGTCAAACCTTCCCGACTTCCTATACTTGTTCACTTTTTTTTTTTTGGGCAAAATTTGTTAGATTAAAAATTTAAAAATAAAAAAAGTCTAAGAAGTTTTCCTACAATGATGTTATCCACAGTAACTACAGTAGCTAATGATAAGGGTAACCTAATCCGATTATGAAATGTTGATTTAAAATTAGCTAAAATCGAAAAGAAAAATAAATATTTAAAAAATAAAGAATTGATTACGGCCCAAAGTGAGAAAATATCCGTCCCGAATTAAATTGATTTTGATTTGATTCAAATATTTAAGATTAATAAATCGATTCAATTCAATTCAGAAACTCAGATATGTTAGGTTTTTTTAAAAAAATTAAATTTACAAAAATGAAGTGTATATATATATATATATTAAAAAACTAAAGTTTCTACATATCTATTTATATGTATATGTATATATATTTAAAAATTAAATTTATAACAAAATATAGTTATATATATATATTGGTTATGAATAATGATTCAAATTGATTAGTTTGTTATTTGGATAAAAAAAAATTAGAAATAGTTATTATCCCGAATTATTGTTTTAATTCAGATTAATTTGATTATTTTTTAATTTTTTTAATTTCAAATAATTTTTAATATAGTTAATCAATTTAGTTAGATCTGTTCAAGATTTATACTCATTCCTCAACTAACGAAAGAGACTGTTATCATTAACGTTATCGTATTGATTACCAAATCGACGCGCGGCTTCAATTTATGCTATTGATTAAATCAAATTGGTGCAACTTGTGCGAGTGGAATACATTATTTCTACTTTGAATAAATTCTCGATTCTGAATTTATACGCTTAATTAATAATATAATTATATCTATATTAAATAAAATATAATTATAAAGAATTATTTTATATATCATTATATTGTTAAAATATATGTATAATTTGTATATATATACTGAATCAAAGTAAATTTTTCTAAATTTTATAAACTGATTTTAGGTTTTTTATTTTCCTTTTTTATGAAGTGAATATTTTGCAAGAAAAATTCTTTGTTATACAATGTGGAGTAGGATGGGTTATACATTGAATTAATTAAAAGAGAGAATTTAAAAAATTACGTATAACTATCTACATAAAATTATTATTATATTTATTCATATTCAAATATATATATATTTTTTAAGTGAAAGTGATGTATTTATTTAATATGTACATCAATTATAATATATAATAAACTGTCATACAACATCTCTATTTCCACAGAAAGATCTTTAGCTAAACATTATAATGGTGCATATAATATAAAGGAAAAGAAAATAATGGTGTATATAATATTATATTACAGTATCATAATTAATATAATTTTAAATATTTAAATAATAATATTATTATTACATAAAATTATTTTATTTATTCTAAAAAATATTTTATTTTAATAAAAAATATTATAAATAATTAATATATTATATATAATATAATATTTTATATATTATTATAGATTTTATTTAAATTTCATTTAATTTGATTTTTGGACTTAAATAAAGTTTCAATTACCTAAAATCGGTCAATCAAAAAAGTTATTGGTTTGAATAAATTATACAAATATGATAGTTTAATTTTGATTTAAAAAATAATTGTATGAATAAATTGGGCTTAAATCACCAAAATCAAACTGTGAGCAGCGTTAAAAACAAACCAAACTCCAGCAGTTGAATTATTGACATGAAAAGAGGTCGATTAACTTGTCGCAGTTTAAATAAAATAAATTTTTAAGTATTTTATGACAAACTTAGAAATTAGTAATCAAATAAGTTACAGAATCTATAGTGTTTCAAAAAAATAATGATTTATGTATATATTATAGCAAAGTCAATTCAGCTTGTTTAACTGAATAAGTTTTCAAGTTAAAAATCATTCGTTTTGAGCTTCAATAGGTTACTTTTAAAAAAGAAAATTTAGATTTTATTTTTCTTTTCTATTGAATTAAAATTTTATTTGTCTATTTGATATAGTCATTCTGGTGCATTTATATATATATATATATATATTTGTAAAGTTGTTTAAGTATTTATTTAATAATAATTTTCAATTTTAGTCTTTTAAATTTTAGTGTTAATTGCTTTTGAGTAATTGTATTATTTTAGTGTACACTATTTCATATCAATTTCTAATATTTTAAATTTTTTGATAATTTTAAGTAATTAACTTGTCTTTATAGAAGTTACAACATATTAGTATTAGTATTAATAAGAGAAAAAAAAATTAATATGACAAATTTATTGCAATATTTTGATATTTAATGATGGTGATAGCTATGATAGTAATTTGATATTTATTGCAATACTTAAGTTATTTGGCAACAATAATAGTTAGGAAATTTCTGATGGGCAATAGTAGTATGCTGATGTTTCTTTCATTGTTGTTCTATATTTGGTAAATTATATCATGAATTCATGATTTTAGGGTTCAAAATGCAACACCACTTTAATTATGCTACTCTCTTAATATTAATTGTTATTATCTTCCTTTTTTCTTTTATATATATCTTTTGTACGCCTCTTTTTATTTTAATTTTGTAATTAGATTCGCAAAATTCTTCTTCTTCTTCTTCTTCTTCTTCTTCTTATTATTATTATTATTATTATTATTATTATTATTATTATTATTATTATTATTATTATTATTATTATTATTACTCCCACTATTTAGAAAAAATGGGCTTATTTATTTTCACACAAATTAAAAAAATGGTTGATGTAATTAAAGTTATAATTTTATTCAATATTTTCTACATATACCCTTCCATTTGTTTCAACTTGAAAGTAATAGTTTTAAAATTTTTTAATACAAGCCACAAGTTAATAAAATTTTAATGTTGACTAACGTTATTCTAAATATCAACTTTTACAAAATGTTCATTAATTAAATTTACAATATTCATCAATTAGATATATAATACTCATTACATGTGTAATCAATGTTTATCATATTTACATTTGATATATATCATATGATATACATAATATCAATAGCAATTGTATAATATCAAATAAATAATTCTCATGGAAACAAAACAACATTCATTTGTTTTAATTTAAAATATTCATTATTCATAATTATTCATTAATTGATTTTAAAATGTTTATTATATTTATATTTAATATACATGTAGCCGTGTGCAGTGAAATAATATTCATTATTTAAATTTAAAATATTCATCATTCATAATTATTCATTAGTTGATTCTAAAATGTTTATTATATTTATAATTAATATGCATGTATGTGTGTGCAATAAAACAGTATGCACTATTTTAATCTAAAATATTTATCATCTAAAATTGTTCATTAATTAATTCTAAAATATTCATTATATATGTATTTAATATATATGTACGTGTGTGTGATAAGGCATTTGAACGATGAAAAATTTTAAGATCAAGTTAGTTTGTCAACTAGGGTTATGAACCTTTCATTATATGTCTAACACATGACATTATTTTTTAAAATTTTATTAAATTAAATTTACATAATTATGACAAAATATATGCACTAATTTGTTATAGATTACTATAACTAGATAGTTTGTATCTAATATCTAATTTAATAAAATTTTAAAAAATAATATCATATATTAAATATATAATAAAAAGTTTATAATTTTAATTAGCGAATTGAGTTTACCAAAATATTTCTCTTGAAACATAGTACTATACAAGTCCATGACATAAGAATCCTCTATATTTCCACATCTATGTTTTATTAAATAGAAAAACTACTCCTCAAGTGTACAATAGTTTATTATAAAATTAATAATTAAATAATTAAAATTTTATATTCTTATATGGTTTTGAATAATTACTAGCTAATCTTTTTCATTTAATTTTTTTTATAATTATTCACTAATTTTTTTTTATTTTTCTTATTAAATAAAATTTTAGTAACATTCACTGTATTTATTTCACAAAAAATAATTTATTTATAATTTTTTTAAAAGAAATATATATTTTTAATATTTGAAATACATCATAAAGTATTAAAATCAAAATTATGTTAAAATTTAGATTGTAAAACTTTCCATTTATATTATATGTGAAAACTACCTTAAAAATAAAAAATACATGAGTCTCATTGATCTTGGCGGCTGATTGATAATTGAAGATGATTGATAGTAATAATAATAAAAAAATCTTAATAAATAGATATTTATATTAATTCTTTTATTTAAATAATTTTTCAAATTTTTAAAAAATATTTTCTCTTTTAAAAATATAAATTATGTTTTAAGAATAATATACTTATTCATTTAATCAAAAAATATTTTTTATTAATTCATATTATTGAGATTGCTAAACATAAAAAGAATATGATAATATTTTTCGTGAAATTAACGTAGCATTAAAAAATTGTGATTCTAGTAGCATACTATACTATCAAATATCAAAGAATATACGAGTCAAACAAAGAAACCTCAAACAGATTTTTTTTTTTTTTTAAAAAAAAAGAAGAAATCTCAAAATTTTCATGACTAAAAAATGGGTTTGAAGCATCACATCACATCCCTCAAAAACGCACCTCAATCATGGATCACTACTATAGAGTCTAGAACCGGCTAACGATAGTTATTTGACATTGTTGCGAAATGGACAATTCTTTCAATCGAATTCATGACTGTCCTTCTTGGTTTCAGTTTCAGCAGCTAATAATAATAATAATAATCTATGGACACTGTGCTAATATCACGTGAGATAAAAACTTATTATTCTGACATTTTGTTCTGATTAAGGCGTGACCCAAGAGAGTTTCACGAATATTGGATCATGAAAGAGAAGAAAACAAAATTTTATCTTTCATTTGACATGTTTGATTACAAAACGAAAGAGAAGAAAACAAAATTTTAAAAGACACATGAAAGTTACATCAGTATAAAGTTTGTCTGAAACTAAACATATGAAAATAATTATTAGTTTTCAAACAGGTTAACTGTTTGCATCATATTTTATTTTGGATAAAATAAATAAATAACTAATTATCAAAGAAAAAAGTTTTAAGGCTAAATTTGAGAGATTTAAAAAGTTTTAAGAATGTGGGGAAATGGAGATTAGTCATGAAATAATTTTGAAGAAATGAAAGTTTGAAGTGATCAACTAGAAGGTAGAGTAGTGAGAAATTTAGACTTCGTTTTTTTCACAAAAAATAACTTGTTTGAAAAAATATTTTATGAAAATATATTTTTTAATAAAATATTTTTTATTGTTTAGATCATACTACAAAAAATATTAATTTTTGTTTTAATTTATAAACTTATAATAAATTTAGATCATAAATATTTCATATCTAGATTGTTTATTATCTAAGATAAGAAAAAATATATTAAAAATAAAATTTTTTTACGGGTTCCATTGATCATTGGCGACCACCGACAATCGACGATAACCAATAATGAGTGTCGATAGTTAATAATGACTAATAATACATATATATATATATATATAATTTATTTTTTATTTGGATAAGTTTGTTAAAATTTGAAAAATGATTTAATTTTTCTTTTGACTAAAAAAATATTTTTTATTAACCAATTTTTCTAGATGTACCAAATAGAAAAATGCAAAAAAATATTTTTCTAAGAAATGTTTTCCACAAAACAAACTACATTCTTTTTAAAAGCTCAATACATAAAAGACTGGCAATTATATTATATCCTCCTTTCGAACATCAGAGGCATCTGTCGATAAAATCCATATTTTATTAAATTCTTATATTTATTTTTCTTGTTTATAAGTTTTTATATTCAAGTTTCAATAATTAATATGATTCTCTTTTTTTTTTCCTCAATCTATTTAACTCCTTAAATTATTTAGCTTTAAAGCATTTTTTTTTCTAAGTACCGTAATTTGTTTTTTATGAAGCCAAGCTATGTTAATAAATTTAAGTATATAAGAGAAATATTATAATCTTTGTATCATTCATATAATCATTTAGTTAAAAATTAAATAAACGTATTAAATGACTGATGTATCACACTTCTCTGACACGTATATACAATTTAATATTAATGTCAATGATATAAATTAGTATGCCTAGTGGAATGCAACGATTATGATATTTCTAAAATATATTAGGCCTTAGGACGTAGATGCAACTGTTAGATAAGAAAGGCTTAGTGAATACATATATTCAGATCCTAATCCTAATTATTGAAGAAGGGACAGAAATAACTCCTATAAAACCTACACTGAGGACTCAAAGTGAAACTTCATCTTATGATGGACAATCTTTTGTAGAAGTCGAAGCATCCCAAAATAGAGCTAAATCAGCTTAAAAAAAAAATTTAAGAGCTTAATATTAACGAATAAAAATTTATAGACTCAATAGTAGAAATGACCATAATAAAAAGGTCTCAAGATGCATTTAGCCTCCAAACATTCTTGCTAGGCATGCATTGCCATCACATCAACTCAAAAAGCCAGTTACTAATAAATTTTGAGCTAAATGCATAAGTTGCCCCTTGAACTATTTACAAAAGGTCATATTAACTTATCATCTTTAATTTAAGCAATTTAATACTTATTATTTTTTTATTTTTAACTCATTAAATCATTGTAATACTATTTATAACTAATTAAATGTAAATTAGTGATGTTGACCAAAGAGTGCGTAACTAATGCACTGCAAGGCAAGTGAACGATATATTTTCAATATCTTATATTTTAATTGGGCAAAAATATCTTTATTCATTTCTTTTATTTTCTTTCATTATATTTTATCAAACAAATGATTATTATTAGTTCTTCTTTACTGATCTTCTTCCTTCTATTCTATTCTAACCTTCTTCTTAAAAAAATTATTCATCTCCCAACTTCTTAACAAAATATTAGGTACTATTTTGAGCCATTTGCAAGTTCTACAAAAGAACATAAAGCAAAGAATTAAGGAAATATATATAAAAAAAAATTGTGATCAACAAATTGAAATTTGATATCTCTCCTCACCCTAACTTTCTCTCTCAATTCTTAGTGTTGCACCAATCTAAGCAGTCGTTGATTCAAGAAATCTTGATGAGAGCACCGTGGCTAGACCTGCTGATGAGAAGTGTACCTCATGCACTTCATTCCCTCCACCTCCACTACGGTCAGCAGATCAACCTTTGGGTCACCTACCTTATACCTCTTTTGAAATTCTTGTTACGATGTTTTCTTTTTTCTGGACTTTTTCCTTCTTTTACTTTTTAATTCTTCCACTGTTAATCTATCCCAAACATAGTCATCATAATCGTAGATGTCTCACTAGATACAGTTTGGTTTATCTTCAGTTTGTTGAAGAGGGGTGTCATTCAAGTAATAGGTAACAATATGAAGCTCCCAGTCAAACATTAGCCTTACAAGTCTTTCTTTCTTGAATTGAAGTGTTGAAGGTGTAGATGAATGTACTGATAGGTAAACAGTGGAACCATAAAGACGCATGCAGTAACAAAAACTCAAAATTGATGGCAAGCTGAAGTAAACTCTTTTTAATAATTGGATCGACCTTGCCACCACTATCTCCAAAAAAACCACCATCAAGTTACTGCCCTCTTCCTCCACCACCACTAGGCTCTTTTTCATCCAAATTATCAAGAACAACAAGCCAGATGTAAGATTCCAAAGAAATATAGTTTGTGTTTGTTTTAATTGAAAAAACACATGAGATCACTTAAGAAACAAAAGAAAAAATGAAAGCAAAGACTGCACCTATAATGTTTCATGAAAAATGCCAGAAAAAGGTGATGAGTTGTTCTTGTTTTTACTTGAATAAATTCTAAAAAATGAGGGTATTTTAGTCCAACTATATAAAAAATTAAGAATAATTACATGAAATTCATGCGCTTTTTACTTGTCAAATCAGTACTAAATGGGTTAAAAACAAAAATCGAAGAGTTAAATTGATCAACATTTAAAGTGACGTATTAAAGTAACTAATCTCAAAAAATTGAAGGGGCAATTTATGCATTTGGCCAATGAGTCTTGTAAAGATAAAATTTGAAGAGCATCCATACAATAAATGCAATACAATTACTAATGTTATTTTTTAATTACGGGGTGTTTGACATTACTATTATAAAAATATGATTTTAAGATAAAAATCATAAAAGATTTTCTCTTATATATGTGATTATAATTTTTTGCTATGAATTTTGTGACTTAAAAAATATGATTTTAAAAGAATTTAATATTTAAAAATTCTATTATTAATAATTTTTATTCATAAAATTATATTAAAAATATATATTTACTTATGAGAGAGAATTCCTTCTAATTTTTATCCTAAAATCAAGTTTTTATGAGGTCAAACACTCACTACGTCAACAAATTAAAAGAGAGAGTTACGTCCGATAGTGAAATCTTAAAATAATAACTAAAAAAATCAATTACATCATTTTTCTTGAAAACAATTATAATCCAGCTTACTTGTAATTAGTAAATAATAAAATTGCATATTGAATTAGTAAATTTATTATTTAATATGTGTATTATAATACAAACATTAAATTTTTGTTCAAGCAATCGAAACATCTTCAGGCCATATTTCGCATCAATAGAAATTCAAATTTTATATCTACGAGTTGTTATATCTTTTCAATTTCTATGTAAATATATAATAAATCATTGTTCAGTCAATTCGAGTTAGTAAATTATAAAAAGTTAGAAGTTATATATTCTACCTAATTGAACATTTGGCAACATAAACATACTTATGTCGATTGACAAAAGACCATACATACTTTTCATAATTGCCAAGATAAACACATAATTAAAAACTGCAAATAGAACCAGAACTAACTGAGGAGAACGAGCTAGAGGAATCCAAATAGGCAAAACCGATCACAGCCGCTGCCACCAACGGTCACTTTTGACCAACAATTAACAAAGAAATTAATGTAATCAATAATGTTTTTAAAGCTGAATCAGAGAATGAATCGATTAGCTGGTCAGTTTTCAATTTGAATGATTTGATTGATTCGATTTAGTAAAATATTTTTTAATTTATTTAAAGAATATATAAATAATACTTAAAAAATATTTTAAAAAGTAGAAAATATATAATATGACAAAGGAATGAAAAACTAATTTTTAAATTTATATTTTGAGTAAAATATTATAATTTTAAAATTTTTATAAAATGACATAATTTTAAGTTGAATCAATTTGATTCAATTTTTTGTTATTTTAAATGATTTTTCAATTTGGATTGATTTCAATATTAAAATAAATCAAACCATTAATCGGTTTCTGATTTTATCCGTCCAATCAATTTCGATTTTGAAAACACTAGCATACAATTGTAATGTATCTCATAATCCAAACAATGAAGGTCAATTATAATATCAATCATTATAGTAGATTATATCATCTTCTTTATTATCATTTTTTATTAAAAAATAAAAATAAAGTCTCAAATTAAGTTATAACACGAGTGATCGTCATGAAGAAGTCAAGTTCGGAGGAGAGCATCCGAGTATGCAAGCCTACAAGCCAAGTAACCCCATAAATAGCCAATCTATAGAGAAATTAGCTTCCCCATAAACATGATTTAGCTTCACCATAAACATGATTTAGCTTCACCTAGCAAACCAATCGATTCAGTGTATTTGATTCAAGTTTTTATTCAAATCAGTCAAACAAAATTTTATATTATACAAATCGAATGAAACTAAAATTTTAAAAATTGAATAAATTGAACTGATTAAATCAAATTTCATAGACATACAAACCGAACCAAATAGAATTTATAAAATTTTGATCCAGTTTAGTTTGGTTCAATGTAATTAATTACTTATATTTTAAATTTGGTTTGATTTATTAATAATTTCAATTTATTCAATTTTTATATAAAAAGAACCGAAAAACGATTTTTTAAAATGAAAATTGAATCGAATTGAATCAAATTTATTAAAAAACTGAACCAAAATCGAACTAAATTGAATCGGTTTGGTAGATTTTTTTAGTCTAATTCAGTTTTTGGTCACCCCTACCTCCTATGGCCATGAAATCAATTGCTGCATGTCTAGCACTATTTATTATCATCTATAATATACAAGCTCAATGTTTCTATGACATTTCTCTTAGTGTAATATTCCATCTAGAATATCAACAAGGAGGATGAAAAAGCAAAGAAAGGGTTTTCTTTTATAGTTATAATTCTTGGTAAAAAAAAATGAGTTAGGTTTTAGCATTTTCAATAGGTTAAAGTATCAAATAAACCCCTGAACTTGTTTTAAAATGATAATAAAATACAAAATAAAATTTTTCATCAAATTTACTGCTAAACTTGTATTATTTCATCAAAATTACCCTTGATTTTATATTATTTTATCATAAAAGTCATTTTTCATCAAAATTATCCATAATCTTATATTATTTCATCATAAAAGTTCAAAATACTAACTAAGGAGAGTGCGTGTGTTATAAACGAAAATTAAAAGAACTGAACTCAAATATATTTCGATAAAAACACTTTCCTTAAATCTTTAAATCTTAAAAACACAGCTTCATTTTGATAATAAAATTTTATTAATTGAAGAATGCGAAAAAGTGATATCTTCATGAAGTAATAATTTTGTTCGTTCATCCGATTACAACATATATAAGAAGAAATGAGTTAAACATGAGAATAATGGTGTGTAAAAATACTGTTAAAAATTTTTATTTTATAATTTAACAAATTATATTTTAAAAAATAATTTAAAAATTATAAAAATAAAATATTTGTCTTGAAGAAAATTCTTGTGGGTGAGAAGTCCCTGTAAAAGCAGGGACATGAGAAAATTATCCCCATCAGGAGGGTGAGATAGAGGATAAGAGATAGTTTTTGTCTCATCCATTTGTCATTCCTAAGTCAATGCATTTTTCAATCAATATTTTGAATTTTTATGACGAAATAATATAAAATTGAGGGTAATTTTGATGAAAAATGACTTTTACGAAGAAATAATACAAGATTAAAGGTAATTTTGATGAAATAACACAATTTTATGGATAAATTTGATGAAAAAGTTCATTTTATCATTTATTGCCACTTTGAAATGAATTTAGGAATTTGTTTAGTACTTTAGCTGCATTCAATACTATCATTTTCAGTTGCAAGCAAAAACATATGCATAAAAATGACAAAAGTGAAGAAAGGTCTCCTTCCTAAAACTATATTGATGATATTAATATGCTTCCAATGACTAACAATATTTTTAAAGTCGGACCAGATCCACCAATTTGATCAAAAAAATCGAAAATAATAAAATCGGGTTTTATTAAATTCCACGTTTTTGGCAATATTTTTCAAAGAAAAAAAAAAATTCCCTATGAAGAAGGGAGAAAAAATCAAAATATATATGAGTCAAATATAATGGATGGAGCAGAGGTTGCACTCATGATTGATGTCATATTTGAATTTGATTATTCAAATCAATGAAAAGAGGTTTAATGAAAAGAAGAAAAATACAAACAAAAACACAAACATTATAAATCAAGATGAGAGAGAGAGAGAGAGGAAAATAAGTTTGATTTTGATATACTCTTGATTGGGGGAGAAACGGAGAAGACGAGATGATAAAGGAAGGAGAAAGGTTTTACTTTTTGGGAAACATAATGAACAAGGGTAGAAATAATAATGTCTCTTGTGCTTTTTTCAAAAAAAATTATAATGATCTGGGCTTGGGTTTTGCTTTGTGCGTGCTTATATGGCTTGGGCTTTAGTACTACGATGATTTTGAGTTTTAGTATTGTAATAACTTTGGACGTTAGTGGTACTGGGTTTGGCTTTCGATCGGACTGATTCAATGGATTGATTTGAATTAAAAATTAATTATGACCCTATTTTTGTTTGACATCTCACTTCACCACCACTATCGCAGCCTGCATCTCCCGCTGGGCCACCACCGTCTGGCCCCACTGCCACCACCATAGAAAAAAAAAAGAAAAAAAAAAAAAGGTTCATCTCATTTCATCTTTTTAATTATTTAATCAGGTATAAAAAGATACACGTGTTACATGTAGATGAATGAGGTAACTAGGCTGAGTGATGATGGTCTCTTCTCGTCTCGATCTTTTTCTCGCTCCCTTCTGCATTGAATTCAATTTTCTCATTAGATTCTCACTCTCTTTAAAATAATGCGAACAAGTAATAAAAAAAAGAAACAAACTTTCTGTTTTATTATATTATATAATCTTATATTTAGATAACCAAGTAGCGTAGTGTGGTGTGGTGTGGTGTGGTGTGGCGTGGCGTGTCACGGGTGGAGACCAGCAACAACAAGAAGGTTAACAAAGAAAACACAACTTGTAGTAAACTGGGTTTTTGAAGAAGGAATCAAAATCACCAACAAATTCTAACAAAGACACTATCTTTTTTTTCGAATATTAAAAGATATAAATGTTTTTTCGTTGTCTAAGTTCTCTTCATTATTTTATTGTTGATCGGCGTTTCTACAATTCCTTTTCTCTGTCATTAATACAATAATGTGATGTGAGGTTGGTCGGTGTTTCTTGTAATGGAAGCCTGCAAGAGTGGGAAAAGAGGCTAAAGTTGTTTGTTTTGTGGGTTTTGGGTAAATGAGAGGAAAGAAGAAGAGAGGAGGGGTTGATAGTATGAGTTAAGTTTCAAGGCCTGATGTGTAGCTTCAATCTTCATGGACGCCAAAGGGAGACTCATTGCTGGTTCTCACAACAGAAATGAGTTTGTTCTCATCAATGCTGATGAGATTGCAAGAGTAAGTGTGCTCTTCAAGTTTCTGCTCTTTTGAAAGGTTTGTTTCAGAAATCTGTTTGCTTTTGGCATTTGACATTATTTTTAAAGCCCAGCTCTGCATTTTGAAGGTAGTCCATTGGTTCATTTTGCGCTAATGTACACTGCGATAGCTTATTCTGTACGAACTTCAATAATACAAATTGGTCTCAATTAAAGCTGCATTTATTGATTTTTATGGTTTCTCCTCCAATGCCTCTTCGACTGATTTTTAAGCTTACTGGCCATGCTCAATTAGTGGTTTTAACTGCTAACCATCTTATGCAAAATGTGCATTATATTTTTGTTTATCCATGCGATTCTCTATTTTTCTCGACAGTTTTCATCAACTAGTTCTTGTATTTTTACAGCAAGTTTCTATGTTTCAGAGCCGGGCAACGCAAGTAATGCATGAAAATTTGCAACTTTGATTCTAAATCTGACTACCATTCTGGAGTGAAAGGAATAGTTAAATCCATACACAACTTCAATTTTTAGCTTCCATAACTTATGTGTATTGATGCTCTATTATTTGATTGAGTTTACATTCTTATGGCTGTTACCAATTCTAGGTGACTTCTGTTAAAGAACTGAGTGGGCAAATTTGCCAGATCTGTGGGGATGAGATAGAGCTACAGTTGATGGGGAGCCGTTTGTTGCTTGTAATGAATGTGCATTCACTGTCTGTAGAACTTGTTATGAGTATGAAAGAAGAGAAGGAAATCAAGCGTGCCCTCAATGCAAAACTCGATTCAAACGTATTGAAGGTATACCTCTTAACTTGTTTGTTACATTGTTCGTTTGCTTTTTCTTACCCCTCATAAGATTCTCGTAATATTTTAATGGTAACTAAAAACTGAGCTATTGCAGGTAGTCCTAGAGTTGAAGGAGATGAAGAAGAGGAGAAGGATATAGATTATTTAGAGAATGAGTTTGATATTTCTGCCCAGAACAGAACAGGCCCTCACCACAGTGCTGAGGCTAATCTTACTGCTTGCCCTGACATTGGAAGGATTTCACTTGTCAATGTTTCAGGGTTTGCTACACCATCTGGGTTGGATTCTGCTTCTTTAGCTCCTGAGGTTCCTCTGCTGACTTATTACAAAGAGGTGAGTTAGGTATATATGGAAACTTTGATATTTGTTCTTTTTCTGTCTTTGAATGTAATTATAATTTATTACTCTGTATTTATTTGTTATTTGTACTTTATTCTTGGAATACAGCCACAATTCATAGTTGCCCCTGCATACAATTGTTATTTTTGATTCTTTGGTGTAGGATGTTGGGATTTCCTCTGATAAGCATACTCTTATTATAACACCACTTTGTGGAAAACAAATTCACCCAATGCAATTTCCTGGTTTTTCAATGTCTTGTAAGTTCATTGAACTTATTGCATGTAATATTTCAAAGATTTATGTGATCATAGTGGCTATTAGGACTTGGTCTCCCTTTGCTCAGTGTGTGTTTGCTTTTTGTGATGCTGCAGTACAACCAAGAGCGCTGGATCCTAAGAAAGACTTGGCAGTGTATGGGTATGGAAAATTTGCTGGGAAGGAAAAAAATGGAAGAGTGGAAGAAAAAGCAGAATGATAAACGTCAGGAGGTTAAGCACCAAGGTGGAAAGGATAGTGGAGATGAATTGGATGATCCTGATTTGCCGATGTAAGTTCAGGAGTCCTTGTTGTTGCCCAAATTGTTTTTTTTTTTTTTTTTTTTTTTCATTTAAACAAGGAGTACATGAAATATTTTCCTGGATTTACGCTGGAACTTGCTGCTTCCCATTGTCTGACCAGTAACTTCTATCATGAACATAATTTTAAATAGTAAAACATTTTTGTTTAGTACATGAACTTGATACTGGAACCCAGCCTCTTTTAAAGCAACCAGCCTTTAAAGTTTTGTTTTCTATATGCAGTCATGCCAAGAAATCCCTATTTTAACTCAGCTTGAGGTAGTGTACTATTTTTTGAAGTTATTTTGCCAAATTAGTGTGTCATCAATACCCTCATTCTACCAAAATCTTGCAGTTGTTACCATCTTTAAACATGATATTATATATATAATATTGTCACTTTTATGCTTTATGCACAATCAGACAAAATCTTAACTGCAAATTTAATTAGAAAGAATGGATACACTGGGTGAAATTTGAGCCATGTGCTTAACTTTGTAACCTGCCGAATATTTTGATGCTTTAGTGGCAGAATTATGAATGAATTGTTCACTAAGATAAGAACATTTTATTTTATTTATATTATGGTATTATGTAGTCAACCAAATCTTAAGTGGAGTTATTGATTGAAAACTGAAATTTTATTACCTGTAGGAATCATTGTATGCAATAACAAAAAGATCTTGAAAGATCCATAATTAAGTCTAGTATCTAGTGCTTGTCAGTGTAATATCCTATTTTAAGTTTTCAACACATTACTCTCAATCTTTGTTTCTCATGTAAGAAATTTGTGTAATTGCTTGCATAGGATTGAAAGTAACTAGTTTGCAATTTCTTGATCTGAAAGTGAATCTGAAGATAATTTATCTGAATAACAAGATGCCATCTGCACAAAATTATTGCACATACCAGGCTTGCATAATAATCCTTATTTATAGGCTGCATTATTTAATGCCCTTTAAATAGTTGCTTTTCATATTGTACTATTTTCCTGGTATACCTTTTGATTTTGCATAAACAGAAATGCTCTTAAAAATGAACAACAAAAACAAGATTGTATTTATTTTGTTAAAGATAAGCAACTTTTAACATTGCTGCTAGCTTGAATCTATGCATAATAAGCTACATTGTATGCTTGTTTTGGCATGATTGTGTGAAATACCAGATTTCTACACGAATATGATGAGCTATTAGAATATAAACATAGTACAGAGAATGTATCTGGTTTGCAACCATTTCTTGGCAATCAACTGGCAAATGTGCTTGCTACAAGACTGGCACAATAAAGTTATTTCCTTAATACAAAGGCCCCGAAGTATTTACTTTATATTAAGTATTCACTGAGCATGCATGCTCTTGTTCATTTGCCATCAAAAGTGTGCAATTGGGCATGCATTGGTATATTTGCCTAGTATGTGTTGGGTCAAAGTCGTGCACATGATGGGTGTTGATTTTGTTGCATCATGTTTTAGAGAAAATATCTTATATGCTTTGGTAGGATGGATGAAGGGAGGCAGCCTCTTTCAAGGAAGTTACCAGTTCCTTCAAGCAAGATAAATCCATACAGAATGATAATCATACTCCGGCTTGTAGTTCTTGGCTTCTTTTTTCACTATAGAATCCGCCATCCAGTCAATGATGTTTATGGATTGTGGCTAACATCATTAATTTGTGAAATATGGTTTGCCATGTCATGGATATTTGATCAGTTCCCCAAATGGCACCCAATTGAACGTGAAACATATCTTGATCGATTATCTTTCAGGTACTCTTTCTCCTTTATCTCTCTCTCAAGGTATTAAGTACTCTTTGCAGTTTCATATTTGGTGCCTATTGCTAATAGGTATGAGAAAGAGGGGAAGCCATCTGAGTTAGCTTCTGTAGACATATTTGTTAGTACAGTTGATCCAATGAAAGAACCTCCACTTATCACAGCAAACACAGTTCTGTCCATTCTTTCTGTAGACTATCCGGTGAACAAAGTTGCATACTATGTGTCAGATAAGTGTTGCCATGCTCACTTTTGAAGCACTCTCTGAGACATCTGAATTTGCAAGAAAGTGGGTCGCTTTCTGCAAGAAGTTCAAAGTTGAACCTCGGGCTCCAGAATGGTATTTTGCCCTGAAGGTTGACTACTTGAAAGATAAAGTAGATCCAGCATTGAGGGGGAACGCTGTGCAATGAAGGTTTGTGGCTTTTCCTTTTGCCTTAAGTGTTATTGTTAATTCAATCTCTCACATAAAAGAAAGGTTGCTCTAATAACACAAAATATGGCAGATGGAGAAGACTGCCTTGCCTTTACTTATTTATTTATTATTATTATTATTATTTTTTTTTGGGGGGGTGGGGGGGGGGGAGGCGGGGGTGCTAAACTTGATTTATTATACTATCATAATCATCATACTGATTTTATAACCATTTTTGGTTCAAAATATTGAGGCTTTTTCTTTGGTTGCTTGTTGCTACAGAGAATATGAAGAATTCAAAGTTCGAATAAATGGTTTGGTTGCAATGGCACAGAAGGTTCCTGAAGATGGTTGGACTATGCAGGATGGGACTCCATGACCAGGAAACAGTGTCAGGGATCATCCTGGAATGATTCAGGTGAGAGAAGTTATTTACATGTCCAATATGAGGCATCTAGCTCACCATTATTGTCAGCGAAAGTTTGAGTGATGGTAAAATTGATTATCTCCCTTCAGGTTTTTCTTGGTCGTAATAGTGTTCGTGATGTTGAAGGAAATTAATTGCCTTGCCTAGTTTGTGTCCCGTGAGAAAAGAATAGGGTTTGATCACCATAAAAAAGCTGGGGCAATGAATGCTTTGGTAAAGTTCTCCCTCTCCCTTACTAACTTTGAAATTTTATTAGTGTTGTGCCATTTGTAACTGTTCTCTTTTGGCTGATTAATGAAGTTGAGGGTATCTGCAATCATAACAAATGCTCCATACCTGCTTAATGTTGATTGTGATCATTATATAAACAACAGTAAAGCACTTCGTGAAGCCATGTGCTTTATGATGGAGCCAACATCTGGAAAGAAAGTCTGTTATGTACAATTTCCCCAAAGATTTGATGGAATTGATCTTCATGATAGATACTCCAACTGTAATGTTGTTTCTTTGATGAACGTAAGAATCTTGGTATTATTGACATAATCAACACAAGTACACTTTTCTTTATTGTCTTGAAGGAAAATCTGGTTCTGTGCTTTTTAATTGCAGATCAACATGAAAGGATTGGATGGGATTCAAGGACCTATATATGTGGGCACTGGATGTGTCTTCAGGAGGCAGGCGCTTTATGCTTATGATGCTCCCATCAAGAAGAAGCCACCAGGGAAGACATGTAATTGCTGGCTAAAATGGTGTTGCTGCTGTTGTAAACATAGAAAGAAGAATAAGAAAGTAAAATCAAATGAGAAAAAGAGGAAAAAGGTGGCCATCAAGCAGATTCATGCATTAGAAAAAATTGAGGAGGGTATCTAAGGTAAGGATAGCTTTCAGCTGGCTGATAAGAGCTGCATATCTGATATCTTTACAAACATGTCAAAGTTACAAATAATCTCTCTCACAATTCCACCTCCTAAATTGGATCTTGAACTTTCTTGGCAGATTCACAACTGCTAGCCAGTTAGTCCAGGCTTTTTAATTTTCTCTGTGGGTTTAATTTCTTGTCTATGTCACTGAGATTATATAAAACCTAGACCAAATTGTATTACTACTGCACTTTTAATGCAGGAATAGATGATGACAAGTCAGAGTTGATGTTCCAAATAAAATTTGAGAAAAAATTTGGACAGTCACCAGTTTTCATAACTTCAACACTTAAGGCAGAAGGTGGAGTTCCTAAAGAAGCAACTTCTGGATCACTTTTTGAAAGAAGCCATTCATGTCATTAGCTGTGGTTATGAAGATAAAACTGAATGGGGGAAAGAGGTATGCATGGCACAATTCTGCTTTTCAAACTTGACGTTTTGTCTAGCCACATTTTTTCTTGAGAAATAACAATTTATGCTCCTCTCACATCAATTTCAATTATGTTCTAGGTTGGGTGGATATATGGTTCTGTCACTGAGGATATATTGACAGGATTCAAGATGCATTGCAATGGGTGGCGTTCAGTGTATTGCATACCAAAAAGACCATTCAAGGGTTCGGCTGCAATCAACCTTTCAGATCATCTACACCAGGTACTTCGATGGGCGCCAGGCTCTGTTGGGATTTTGTTCAGGAAGCACTGTCCAATATGGTACAGGTATGGGAGCGGATTGAAACAGTCGGACACTTTTCATATATTAATTCAGTTGTTTATCCTTTGACATCAATTCCGTTGATCGTCTATTGTACCTTGCCAGCTGTTTGTCTCTTTACAGGGAAATTCATTGTGACTGAGGTACTCCTTTCCCTGATATTGTTCTGAAGTAAATAGAAATATCATCACCATCCTCAGATCTTTTGCCATCAAGATTGAGCACCACACCACATATATTAGTGATCTAGCATACAATTGTCTAATATCTAAGCTTGATTTTCAGTTAGTTGCAAGTTTTTCTCACAAATCTTGCCTAAATGTTATGACAGATTAGTAACTATGCGGCTTTACTTTTCATGGCCCTCTTCATTACCATAGCTTTAACTAGTGGCCTTGAAATTCATTGGGGAGGTGTTGGCATGCACGACTGGTGGAGGAATGAGCAGTTTTGGGTAATTGGGGGCACCTCATCGCACCTATTTGCTCTTTTCCAAGGTCTGCTAAAGGTATTGGCAGGTGTTGACACTAATTTCACGGTTACATCCAAAGCAGCCGATGATGGAGCATTTTCAGAGCTTTTCATGGCCCTCTTCATTACCATAGCTTTAACTAGTGGCCTCGAAATTCATTGGGGAGGCGTTGGCATGCACGACTGGTGGAGGAATGAGCAGTTTTGGGTAATTGGGGGCACCTCATCGCACCAATTTGCTCTTTTCCAAGGTCTGCTAAAGGTATTTGCAGGTGTTGACACTACTTTCATGGTTACATCCAAAGCAGCTGATGATGGAGCATTTTCAGAGCTTTACGTCTTTAAATGAAACATCGCTGTTGATCCCCCCTATGACCTTACTTATCATAAACATGGTAGGAATCCTGGTTGGAATTGGAAATGCCATCAACAATGGTTATGATTCTTGGGGTCCATTCATCGGTAGGCTACTCTTTGCAGTCTGGGTGGTTCTCCATATTTACCCATTCCTCAAGGGATTTATGGGGAAGCAAGACAGGTTTCCAACCATAGTCATTATGTGGTCAATACTTGTATCTTCAGTTTTGTTACTTGTGTGGGTCAGAATCAATCCATTTGTGTCGAGGTGGTATTGTGTTAGAAAAATGCGGGTTGAAGTGTGACTAAGGGATATGACATAGACATAGAAGGTCAGATTTTTTGAGTTAAACTCAACCCATTTAGAGAACCAAGCTAGTAACACTTTATTTTATAGCCACAATGCCCATCTGATGGGCTAGAAAAATAATTTCAGAAGTTTTAAACTTCTTTCATCCTTAACTTTAATAACAGAACGTGAAAAACTAACAGTTAATGACAGAAAGTGAAAAACTAACAGAATTTTAAATTAAGATCAGAATAGAGCTAAATACTTTCAAACCATTCATATAACTTTAAAATGATGGTATAAAGCCCAAAGCTCAATAAAAACTCGGAAAATGGAATTACAAGGAATAGTATAAACTTCAGAACTCTTACAAATGGAGTTTTCATGAACGGTTGGTGAGGACATGACTAAGACGAGGAGGCAAAAACTCTATTCAAAAAATATCATCAGACCCTCAGAGTTGTTGGCTAGTTGTCGAAAGGTTGCATTCTACATAGTGCCACCTGAAAATCTCATAAAAAGATGGTTTGATTTGATAAAACTCAAAACTTTCTTGCGTTAAATTAAATAATAAAAAACTACAAAAACTATCCATGACATGACAATGTTGGAAACAGGTACAGTGTTTTCTTTCTTTTTTTTGAATAAAGCTGATGAGGAAGCGCAAATGATGCACGGGCACCTCAGCACCACCGTTTCATATAGTACAGTGTTTGAAACAGATTATACCTGTAACTAGAATCTCTTTGACAGAAGCATCTTCACGATTCCATATCTGAAGGACCCATACTCTTGCAGACTCTCTCTGCAGCTTTCTTTGCCTAAAATGACGCATATAAAAATATAATGTTGGAAACATATGATATTAATTATTATTTACTATTGTATTAGATAGATAAGATACTGTTAGATTAAATAAAAATTATTATTTATTATTAAATTAAATAATATTATTTGATGATATTATCAAATCCGTCCTGAGAGAAAATAAATTACCTCAAGCTCCCAGTCAGTACAAATGGTAGTGATTAGAAGAGATAGCACTTGCACAACGAGTGCACATATGATTCCAAGATAGAGGCCCTATTCAACATTTTCCGCAACAATTATTGAATAGGAATATAAGATAAATCTAAAAAAATGGAAAAAAAAAAAGAAGTAATTTTACCTTTCCGCCAATGTGGAGGACAAAAGCTAAAACAATCGAAATCGGCAGTCCAACACAATAGAAAGATCCAAGATTGATAAATGCACCAATCTTCTGCCAACCGCATCCCCTAGCAATGCCTAATTGTTCATAACCAGAATTACTAACCAATTACATACACCTTAAGTTATTCAACACTATAATAAGGAAATCAACTTAAAGTAATTATAAATGAAATTAATTGATACAATCAAAATGGGTTTGCATAGAGAACCTGAAAGAATACACTGGAGTCCATCCAAGAAATTGGCTATGGCCAGAATAGGCAACATGATGGCGACATATTTGATCACTTGTATATCATTACTATAAGCATAGCCCCAAATGTTGCGTATGCATACCAACACTATTCCAATCAAAATGCCTTCAGTAATGGTCAACGAAACATTAATATAAACTGCTAAACGTGCAAGCTTATGATGTCCTGCTCCCAGTTCGTTCGAGACCCGAGTGCTATATATATGTAAAGAAAACAGCAAAGTTAAGAATGATATGGCCTATGCATGTCAAGTTTAACAATAAGTGAGATTATTGAGTAGATCCCATAATCATTACAACTTTGTTTAGTTTTTTTTTTTTTTTTTTTACACAGTAGAGTTTTTAGGTTTTATTCAGTATTTTTTTTCTATAAAATGATTCAAATAATTTATTTACATTGATTTTAATAAATTTATGAAAAATTCTCTCTGTAATTTTTCAACAGTTTCAAACATAAAAACCACCATAAAGAAACATGCTGCCTTTATAAAAATATCACATCAGCACAACTCACCTCACAGCACCGGCAAGTCCGTAAGGAATCATCCAAATTACTGCAGCTGTATTGAGGCTAGAAATAAAAATATCATGATAGGTAATTTGGTAAAGGTAGTAATGCTAAAGAAAATTAAGTATTTATGGTACATAAAAATTACGATTAATAGTATGGAGAATTTAGTATAAATGTTCTATGAAAAATTTAAAACTAACCAAATGGAAAGCACAGATGTTTCTAATTGTGGATTAGGAAGACGACCTGCCATGAAAACAATCATTTCGAATGACCACATGTCCAAGCTGTTCCAAAGTAAAAGCAATTAGAAAAGGGAAGTATAGAAAAGGAAGGGAAACAAAATCCCTTCAATTATAAAAATATATCCCTTGCACTAAATATTTCATCTTTTTAAGTTCTTTGAATATAAAGTAGAAATGGGCATTAGATTCAAACCGAATCGAATCGATTAAAATTGAAAATTGAAAATTATATTTTTATAAATTGAATCAAATCGAATAATATTTAATATTGAACTGAATTATATCAAAATATTTTGATTTGATGGTTCAGTTTTTTGGTTCGGATTATTTTAAGGCCCAATGTTATTCAACTTTTTTTATTTCTTTATATTTAATTAGAGTAAATTTTATTGGACTTTTATTATAAAATTATTTCTTTAAAATTATTATTTCACAACACAAATTAATAGAAAAAGTCAAAATATTATTTAAAAATAAAATTTCATCTTAAAATAAAATAAAATTTGAGATATAGAAATTCAGTTTGGTTCGGTTTTTTTTCAAATTTTGAAACTTAAAAATTGAATCAAACGAAAATAACTGAATTTTTTAAAAATTTAAATCGAACAATATAAGCATGATTTGATTCGATTTTTAAGTTTGAACCGAATAGTGCCACCCCTAATACAAAATATAAAGTTTTCATTGTTATTTATTTTTTTTAGCATTTTAAATTTTCTGTTGTTTATATTCTAAAAATTTAAAATTTAAAGATATTTTATACTGTGTTTGGTATAAATAAATTCTATTGATTTTATGAAATTTATTTGTAAATTTATATTTGATATGTTTGGTACAAATGAAAATTTTATTTTATTAAATCTTTTAAATTAGTTATAAATAAACCAAATTCTATCTAAATTTAATTGAATTTACAAATAAATTCTAAAGGTGTAAAGTTTCTTCATTATGATAAAAAAAATATTTTGATTTAAAATTTTTCAATTAATTTTTTCTTTTTTCCTACACTCTTCTTGCTTTATTTTTTCTCTATTTTTTCTTTTTAATATTTTTATATTTATAAAAAGTTTAAAAAATATATAAAAATATTTTTATATAATAATATATTAATTATGCACTTACACTAAGTACAAAATTTATTTCATTTGAAAAGAATTCTATTTTATTTTATAGTAAAAATTTATTTGTAAATAAAATAAATTATAAGTTAGTATTAACCCAAATACTATGTTGGTCACTAAATTAACTAATATAAAACATTGCCTTATATATATATATATATATATATATAGACATTGATTTAATTAATGATTTGATTCAAAATTCTGGGAGCTTGATCTGAAATGAATTTTCAGTGAGATTTGTGATGGAGATGGAGGGCGAGGGTCAACGGAGCGATCTGACTTATTTTTGAGATTATATATAAATGCTTTATGTTTGGATTGTTTAGGGTGTGTCTCTAAAACCTTGTAATTGTACTAGTTATAATAAAAATAAGGGTTTTTTCTTTGTGTTTATCGACACAGGTCAAATTGATCGAATCATATAAATTTCTATGTTATTTTTCTCATTTGATTTTTTCATTATTGCTTCTATTTTCTTTATATATATATATATATATATATATATATATATATATATATATATATATATATATATATATATATATAATTTATCAAACTTAATGATTTGAGAAAAAAGTAATTAAAATTTTTATAATCTTACGATTTTATATTACCTAATTAAAATTAAAATTTTATAATAATTAAAATATATTAAAGGACAGGAAAATGCTAAATGAGAAAAAAAAGTAAAAATGGAAATAGGAATTAAAAAAAGGAACAATTAAAATGGGAAAGGGGTAAAAAAAAGAGAAAAAAAAACATATAAGGAATTTTGTTTTTGGCCTTATTATAAATAGGAAGTTTAACTTAGAAGATAATATTTAAGTAATTTTTTTTTTAAAAAAAATAGAAGTCTTGAAAAGAAAATATTGCCAAAATTTAGACAAAAGTTACTATATAATATATATTGCTAAAGTTATGATGCATATGCATTTGAGAAGGGACAGTAAAAAGTAACTATATTAATTCATAAATGATCTCATCTATGTTTTTGATGTATTTTATTATTTTTATTTTTATTGACATTGATGAGAAAAAATTATTTTTACGTTATTCTTTTTATCTTATTTTTTGATTGATAATGTTGAAAACTCTTTCTACATTATCATATTATCTTTTTTTAATCAATTTTCATTTTATATTAGGTAGCGCTATAATTAAATAGTGGTGTTAGTAAAAAAATAAAATATTAGATAAATATATTTCAAAGAAACTATTTAGATAAAAATTAAATTAGTCCATAAATTCTTTTATTTCAACTACCAATAAAAAATGAATGAGGACTAAAGAAATGGAAAGTTACCAAACCATAACAGCTGAAGGGACACCAAGCCTCAGAAAACTAGGGATATGGTGTAAAGCCTCCTTTGTAAAGCCTGCCCACGTTTTTGCACAAGAAGGAGAGAACTTGACATGAAGTGCCAACAACAACACATTGATCCAATAAGAGATGGAATTTGCCACAGCAGCTCCTTTAATTTGAAGGCCAGATTTGAATATCAGAACCCAACACACAAGGATGTGAAGCAATGCTGTAATTCCTGTTCAGGCTTTGTTTGGTTAGTTATAGTAGGCAAAACTGCTGAGGTAAATAAAGGATAAAATTGGTCATTAATTTTTATGTCATTGTTTTCTAAATACTCTCATTTTGTATCCCATAATCTCTAAGCAGAGCTAAAACTTTATATTTACACAATATTTGGATGAGCTCTCCTACAACTCTCTATAACTAATTCCTTTTACTCATTTAAGGAGTCTTCACCATTAATCATCCTTTCTCTTTCAGAACCTTAACCTCATTCGATTTCATTGAGGTCTTTCTATGACACACTGTCTGTGTCATGGATTTAAATCGCGGTTGGGTCAAGACCGCTGTAGTGGTTAAGTGTAACAGTAACAGAATTATGGTGACTGCAATATAATGGTAACAGTAAATTGTTACGTAATTTTTATGTGAAAAATTGCAAAATATTACTAATTAAAAAATATTTTTATAAATCACTAAAACTATTACTTACAATTAATTAATAAACATATATTCTACTCTTTTTTTTTTAAAGTTTTTTAAGTTAATCTATAAAGAATTTTGAATGATAAATTGATTGAGTTTTGATTTGCACAAATAAAGTGAAAAGGAGAAGAAAAATGAAAAAAAAAAAAAAAAGAATCAGCTCCATTATGAAACCCTGTTACCCTTACATAATGGATATTACCATTATATAACAACCATTATGATCATCATGGATTATAAAAATTTTTCGATCGTTAGATAATAGCCATGACCATAATGATAATAAAGAGTTAAAATATTGCTATATTTAATTTCATGATTTGTATTAACGACTTATAGGAATTGGGCAATAGAATGTCGACCTTTGATGGGATTTATGCTCTTTCAAAATTTGCTTATATGACATGAGGTCAACTGTGAAGTGCACCGGCTAATGTAAATATTGATTTCATCAATAACGTGAACACAACAAGCTGTGATCTCGTGGTTCTCTCCACACAGAACAAATGGTCTGTGCTCACTTGGACGACAACTACCTCCCACGGGCTTTTCCAAAATTTGAGCTATATGAAATTTCATAAAGTAACAGGTTTCAACCATCTGAACATAGTAGCAGTTAGAGTTGGATTATCAGAAAATAGCATAAAAGATAGTTGCCTTACACTCACAAATTTATATTATTTTTTTTTTTAGAAAAAATATCTGTGAAAGACAGATATCTAATCCATCCACATGATGTGTAGTTTATAATTTTCTTGTATTTAACGTTTGCTTGAAATCTTGAAAATAAAAAAGTTTAAATTCAAATATAAATTATCGTACTTGAATATAATTGAATTAATTTGCAAACTCTCTCTACTAATCTTTAATTTTAAGAATTATTTTTGGAGAAAAATTATAATATAAAAAAGTGTATAAGATTTTATTAATTAACTTGTCAATTATTTCAAAAGTTAGCTTTATATATAGCATAATGCCAATATTAGCTATATATATACACACACAATGATAAAAAGAAACTTAAACTTTTTTTAATTTTAATTTTGTTCTAGACCTTTTAAAATATTTAACTATATTTAAAATTGATCAAATTTATATAGATTGCACCTATGATCAAAATTAAGATAAAAGACTCATATCATTTTTAAAATTATTATTAGATAATTATTATACAAGTTATAAAAATATTTGTGAGATCTAAAACCAGCTGATGTAAAAAAATTATTTTTAATTTTTAACTCATTTAAATTTTACTATCAATTAAAATACTAAACTTACAATTTTTTTAAAAAAATTGAGCTGAATACAAGTTATATAATAAAAATATATATAATATTTAAAAGTAAAACAACTATAATTTTAGGAAATAAAATAAATCTCTCATCTCAATTTTGAGCACGAGTACAATGATATAAATTTGATCAAATTTATAAAATTAACAATTTCAAAAGATTTAGAGTAGAATGATGACAATAAAAACTGTTTGAAATATATATATATATATATATATAGAGAGAGAGAGAGAGAGAGAGAGAGAGAGATGAGATTTGATTAATTTATTATTATTTCTTTATCAAATATCCTGTATTTTCACACTTTTCGGCTATGAAACTAATCTGAATTTGCATTAGATGAAACCATTAGAACGATAAAACTCACCCTATCAAATTGAATATATATATATATATATATATATATATATATATCAAAAAGTAATTTTATGATAAAAGATTAAATAATTGATTGTTTTGTTTATGCAGTAATTTTATACATAAAGTAAGAATTTTCTCTATTATTGAGTGATCTTTTGACTTCTCAGTTGTATTTGGTTTTGTAACACTAATCGCGATATATTGAGTTGTTCAGAAATTAAAAGCTTATATTGAGATGTTCAGAAATTAAAAGCAAAGGCTAAAAATCAAGCCAAATATTATTTACCTGAGTATATCATCATTGGAATTACGTTGTTCTGAGTCTGTAGGAATTTGTTAAGGCATTGCAGTAGGGCATATGCAAAAAGGCTTGGGATCATGAAAGTGGCATATGATCCAGCTTTCGTTGATATGGCTTTATCTTGACCACAAGCAATTAGAATAGGTGTTGTGTTAGCCCAGATGACAGCTAGGGGAATGCTAACAAGGAGGAGTACAAACATGGCTCTCTGCATGTGTATTCCCAGCATATGATGCTGCTTTGCTCCATATGATTGTCCACATAATGTGTCAAGTGCACTTGCCATTCCCAACTATATATTAATCCAAACCAATAAAAAAGTAAGTTTGGATATGTAGTTGAAATTCTGAAATATTAAATTTCAATTTTTATTTTCAAAACTCCTAAGAAATTAATCCTTAAAAATCATGAGCATGAAGTTACATACCAGCAAGCTAAAACCGGTCACAGTAGCAAAGGAAGTGGCCATTGAAGCACCAGACAGGCTTAGCTTACCAAGATGACCCACAAACATCACTGATATCATCTGTAAACAGTATTGCAATAGGCTCACTAATACAAGAGGCCCTGCTAACCACAACTGCTTCTTTACTTCTCCAAAAATCTCCTTCCTCTTTATTCCTTTTTCTCCATCTCCTTCGTTTAAAGCCGAAGTTCGTGAGTTTGTCACTTCTTCACCCTCAATGTCCATGCTTTTTCTTTTTCATTTTTCCTTATCTTTTTCTTGAGAGGTATATATAGTCTGTAGATGACAGAATGCTTATCTTCAATTATATGCATCCGCCTACTAAAACCAGTGTGTTGAAAGTAGGACTTGACTAGCTGGTCGAACCGATAAAATTAAGGATCAGACTAATGAATGATTCAATTAGATTTAGTTCAGTTTTTAAAGTAATTTTCATATTTTTAAGTATTATAAATATATTTGTATATTGTTTTAATATTGTTTAATTTTTTAAAATTATTTAATAATACTTTAAATTTTTATTATAAAATTGATTAAACTAAATCGATCGAATCAATCGAATTGATCAATCTACAGTGATTGATTCATTCATAGGTTGGTTTTGAAAACATTGATAAAAACTATTCTATATATTTTTTGCTCTGAACAAATGCTTTTTTGGTCATTTGATGTTTCGTGAAACATCAGTCATTATAATGGGTTCAGTTTTTATGCAAGTGGTACGTGGTGTACCTAGCAAAACTACCAGCCATTGCGTGACTCCTAAGAAATCATGATCATTGATTGGTGCTGTAAAAATCTACCTTTAGCATAAAAATTAGAAGATATTCTATTTTATGAATAATTAGAACATATTATCTTTTAAAAAAATCAATAACATATAATTTTTTTAATATTTCAAATATAATAAAAAAATCACTTATTCGAATAATACATTGAAAGGCAACAGAATTCTGAATATATCAATTTGAAAATATTGTTAATTTAACTTCTAATAAGTTTTCAAACACTGATGTTTAAATTAATTGAAACTCTTCATAATATGAATAGAAATTAATCATTGCCAAATGTGTTCTATAATAAATAAATAAATAAAATTAAAATTATATGTTACACGACAAATGATTAATAGTATTACCATATTCTATCGCTTAATCATCAAAGGTGATGTTGTTCACATTTGACTAATTTTATTAGATTTTAATAATTTTAAGTTATTATAATTAAATTACATATATTTGCTCGGGATTTGAATCACTATATCATATTCATTCATTGTATTTATATTTTATAGATTTACAGTTTAAAAATTGAATCCTCTTTAAAAATATATGAAGATATAATATTAATTTATATATATGTATATATATATATATATAAGTCGATATTAATATGTTTAAATTTTAATATTTTAATTTAATCTAAAAATTTCATATTTTAATTTAATCTAATTAAATAAAATATTTTAAAATTTTAAATTAATATTAAAAATTCGAATCAAATTTTCTTCATCCCTAAGGTATACTTTCAACAAAAATGCCTTTGAAATGTTACATTATACTTTACCAAAAATTAATCTTTGACATGTGATGTGCCATTGGTCCCGTCTTTTTTATGATGGGGACGCATTCGCCTTTGTCACGTCACACGCGTGTAAAGATCATGTTTTTCATCTATCGCGATCTCTTTCAATTATAAATGATTTGACACGACACCTTCCCCCACTTAATGCATTTCACTTTCAAACAGCCTCATTCCGTGGCTAATTTACTTTTTCTTTTTTTTCTTTTTTCCCAAAATGATGGCTACCCTCATTGCTGAAAAAGGCCAGATACATTTCTGGGAATAAGCTGCTCCAGCGCATGGGGGGAACATTTACATACCAGTTTGGGTCACATGTCAGGTACTCATGCTTAGAAGCCCAATCAGCCACTAAATTACAATTTCTTGGAATAAACGAGAAAGAACAAGACTGAAAGGAAGCGGCCATTCTCTTGATGTCATCTACCACTAGCTTCATCTCCCGACAGGTTTCATTGTTGTGGTTGTTTGGACACTCCATTACCACTAAGGAGTCAGATTCACAAGCGATCCTTGGTACAGAGGAATCGTTTGCCCACCTGACTGCATCTCTTAAAGCTTTGGCCTCCGTGAGAAGAGGGGAATGACAGAGATATCGCTTGATACCTCCGCAAACTAGTGACCCCTTCCAATCCCTACACACAAACCTCGCTAATGATCTGCCCGAGGAATTATTGCAAGTGGCGTCATAGTTTAACTTGATAAACCCAACATTTGGACACTGCCACCTGCAATTGCTCTGATCTACTTTGAGATGGGGTTATGGTGAGCTTCTATAGCAATAGAGATGCCGGCTTGGAAACTGCTAAAGCACTCCATAGAATGCCTGATCGTCAGCTGTGGATCAATCAATTTGTTTTCAAAAACCTTCTCATTTTGGGCAATTCAGATAGCTCAAAGGATATGAACAATCAGCTCCGCCTTGTCCTCTATATATAGCAGTGGTAATCTGTTGCCACCAAACACTGAAATAAATAGAAGAGGAGACATTAAAACGAAAGCCAAAGCAAGATTGGAACGAGGTTGCCCTAGCATGATTACAATTAATGAACATATGGATTAACGTCTCAGGCTCCAATCCACAAACAGGGCAAAGATTAGAGAAACTTTGATGCTTAGTTATCCACAACTGCTAAAATTTTTTTGAAACAAATCCAAAGGAAGTTTTTCAATTTTGGTGGCACACGAAGACTCCAAATGCTTTTCCAATCATAGACTCCAAGGTTGCTTGATGAAGTAGAGCCTTGAAAAGTGTTGGACACCATCTGGCGAGCATTAATCTCGTAACCTTGCTTCATTGAGTGTTGACCATTTCTGCTCGAGTGCCAAACCAGTTCATCCTTCTGGTTTCGATCTCGTACTAGGATGCTAAGGATTCTGCCCCTATCACCTTGGTTGAACAATTAAATCAACATGTCCCTATTCCAAGATCTCGAATCATGGGATATTAGAGTAGAGACTGTAAAAACAATACAATTCGGAGGCTTGGTAGCTGAGACTTTAAAATCTGGAGTTGAGGGAACCCATTTGTCCTCTCATATTTGAATTGCAGCTCCATTCCCTGCATTTCACCTAGAATACTTTGTTATAATCTCCCTTCCTTTTAGAATGTTGTGCCAACCCCAAGATGGAGATCTACCTTTCCTAGCATGAAGGAACTCCATAGAAGGGTAGTGAATACCCTTTAGCACTAGGGCAACCAAATTATCGAGGCTTGAAAGAATTCTCCAACACGTTTTAGCAAGTAACGCCTTATTGAGTATTTTGAAGTTTTTGAAACGTAGTCCCCTTCTATACTTAGGAGTGCAAAGGTCTACCCATTTACACCAATGGAGACCATTGGATTTACTCGTTGTAGCCCATCAAAAGTTTGACAAAATCTGGTCTAACTTTACCAGAATACTGCTAGGAAGATGGAACACATACATATAGTAAATAGGAAGAGCCTGGGCTACTGCTTTTATAAGGACCTCTCTCCCCACGCTTGAAAGCAATTTACCTTTCCATGAGCTCAGTTTAGCTTGAAAACCATCAAACAGGAACTGAAGAGACTGCACGTTAGACCTGCCCCAATTAGAAAAAACACCCAATTACTTGTTAAGAGAAGAAGACTCCCTCATTCTAAAGATGTCAAGGATAGACTTTCTGGTGTCCTCCTTCACATTCGTTGAGAAAAGTACCTCAGATTTGAGTAGATTAATCTTCTTACCTAAAGCTCTGGAGTAAGATGCCATGATGGATATGAGATTATGGGCTTCAGAAGTAGTAGCATTGCCCAAAATTAATATCTCATCCGCAAACAAAACATGAGAGATAGTAGGACATCGAGGCTTTATCTTGAAACCATGAATTTTTCCCGAAGTAATACCTTAGTCTAGCATGCACGAAAGGACTTCAGATGTTAGAATGAACAGAGGGACCCCCTTGCCTCAACCCTCCCTTTGGTTTAAAAAATTTGCATGAAAAACCATTGATCACAACTGAGAATTGAACTGACTTGATCAACTTCATCACTTTCTCCACCCAAGAAATATTAAAACCTAGCCGGATTAAAACAATTTGAAGAAATTCCCAATCTAATTTGTCATAGGATTTCATCATGTCTACCTTCAACAACATGTTTCCTATTTACCTTAGCTTTTGCGTCTAATGGCATGGAAACATTTGTGAGCTAGAATGATGTTGTCCTAAATAAAGTGATTAGGTACAAATGCACCCTGGACAAGGGAAACAATTAAATGCAGTCAAGGGTATAATCTAGAAACAAAGATTTTAGAAATAACCTTCGACAAAAAATTTGTATAACTAATCGGTCTGTAGTCTGACAATTTCTCCAGCGCTTTAATTTTCGGGATCAACACCAATCTTGTTTTATTCAAATTCTTAAGGAGATCTCCATTTGCAAAGAAACCCGTCACAAGAGTGAACACATCTGCTTTGACCATGTTCCAATATTTTTGAAAGAAGCCGCCTGAGAAAGCATCAGGTCTTGGGGCTTTGTCAGGACCCAGCTCGAGCGCTGCCGTTTTGATCTCCTCCGACGAGACCTCTCTGCGAAGATTCGCGTTCATCTTTGAATCGACAATAAGAGGAATATAGTCCAAGACTACCTGAGAAACCCCTTTGCCTTTCTTACTAAATAACCTGGAGTAATACTATCTTCCGCTGTTTACAATTCTGTGATTGCATTCTACCCATTGTCCATCTTCCTTCTGAAGCTTGTAAACATGGTTCTTAGCTCTCCTCAGGGCTGTGACTGTGCAGAAGAATCTTATGTTTCTATCCCCTGAATTTAGCCAATCCACCCGTACCTTTTGACCCAAGTACAACTCTTTTCGGTGATGAAGCTTATCCAGACTCTCCAAAAGTCTGTTTTCTTCTTCTTTTCTCTCTTCTGTGAATGGCAAATTTTGGATCGAATCAATACTCATCTTCATTTGGTCAATACGTTGCTTGGTGTTGCCAATAGTGTTCCTATTCCACAAAGACGGGGCTCTCCTATAATCACTAAGTTTCTTCAAAATGGACCTGTTCTTACCCCCATTCTGCCCTAACGTCCATGCCTTTTCAACCACAGAGTGACAATCCTGGTGTTCTACCCATCTAAATTGAAACAGAAATGGTTTGCGTAACTTTTGCGACGGACGAGAAAGGCTAACAATGAGGGGCCTATAACATGAGCCTATAAGATCCCCATGAAGGACACAAGCACTAGGGAATAACTCCCTCCGTTCCAAATTTGCTAAGCCCCTATCCAGACAGACTTTGATATTATTGTATCCTGCTCTCTCATTTGTCCAAGTGAATAGGTTTCCACCTAACCCCAAGTCCACCAATTCACAGTTGTCCATGAAATTGTGAAAAACTGACATTTCCTTCCACAAGTTCGTTCTTCCCCCTTCTTTCTTTTGGTAGTGGGAGTAGCAATGAAAGTCTCCCAAGCATAACCACGGGGTCTTACCGACAAACGAAGATGAGCTATTTTTAAGAATAACATTTTCTTTCTGACTGGCATTAGGGGCACCATAAACACAAGTGAAATGCCGTGGAGTTTTGTCCAAGATCATGACATCTACAAAATTAACTAACTCGCCTAAAATTTCAATACATGTACCTCATCTATGACATATTTTTTCTACATTATTCATTATATATAAAATAAACTTAACTATTGAACTTCTAATATTTAGTATTATTTAAAATTAAAATTAATTAAATATATCATAATTAATTTTATATTTATAAAATATTAATTTATAATTATTTTAATTTTAGTTATCATCATCAATATATGGGAAGAAAAAAGAAAAAAAAAAATCCTAAAGTCTTAAATTCTAAAAGAATTAGAAAAATGAAATATGATCAATGAGAATTTCAAGTGACTTTTAAAATATTAACACATAAAATTTGAGATGATATATCAAACAAAAAGAATGACTTTCTCTATATTTTGGCTATATATTAACAATCATTGTGTGGAGTGTGTTTCTCACTAAATTATAATTTCAAGTGCTTTATATGGCTAGATTCTACTATTTTTGATATTTTCATATATTCTTGATTTATTATTATTATTATTATTAACTTGCAGAATTTATCAAGTTTAAGAATGAAAATTCATATTTTCATGAAAAATTAAAGCATGTCTATTTTGGGATCCACTAGAGTACAATAATTATCAAAAAAATTGTTTACGCTGCTAAGTGACCATTAGATTAATGACATTTTAGATAGAAAATAAAACGTTCATGATGATGCCTAAACCATAAAATTTCAAATGGGTTATTCTATTTATAAGATAAATTTTTTTAGTTTATAATTAAATTAATTAATCATTCCAACAAAAAAAAAAAAGAAAATAGGCAAAAATCTCTGCCTAAATTGGGACTTACAACATGAAATTAATTATCATTGACCTAATTAATGAATCATAATAATTATTGTGAAAGAAAATTTCAATATAATAAAAACGAATCTTGCAAATATTTTAGTATAATATATAAAAATGAAACTAAATAATACAATATAGTAAAACTAAGAGAGGTTATATTTATTAACTCTTTTTTTTTATTATTATTACTAAAGCAATAAAGCTTGCAGAAAAATTTTAAAATAAAATAATGAAGAGTGTAACTAATTAATCATTTTTTAGAGTCTCTGTTGAATAGTTAAGGTTATTATTTGTCTTTATATTAAAAAATAATGAAAGATTTAGAACTAATATTTTAATTTGAAATCTATACTCAAAATTTTATTGTTTGGATATGTCATGACCCAATTTAAGGCCCTAACCAGTGCATAAATTAATTTTACATTAATCTATGCAAGTCGAGACAAAAATATATTGCTAAAAAAAGAAATAATCAATAATTATTAATTTGAATAACATAGTCTCTAAGTATCCAATATAAAATTTGAACAGAAATATTAAATAAAAAAAAACCAAAAGTGAACTGCGAAGTTTCTATCAAATTCAAATAAATAAAATCATCCAAATGATTACAGTACAAATTTGCCTAGGAAAATGAAATTCGGACATATCCAACAAATGTAAAAAATGGATAAATCAAGCCTCCAAGAAGAGCATACCAAAACTTAAACCAACTAAAGATATCTAGTGATCCAAAAAAAACAGAGTAGATATGGATTAAACTAATGTTTAGTAAATGATAATTATAACACACAACAGAATAGAAATAGACAATTGTTCAAATATTTTCACAATAATTTTATATTTCTAAAATACTAATGATACAAACAATTAAAATCTAATTTGAGCATCCAAATCAATAAAGTTTCAAAATCAACATTTAATTCATTTAACCAATAAAATCTTTCAAACTAAATATTTTCGATATAGTATCCTAGAGTGATGACAGTCCACATCACTAAAGCTCCAGATGGTAAGTGTGCTACTTGATAATTATATATAAATCAACTCTTTCATAGATATCAATGCATGACTCTAATGCAATACTCAATGAATTATGATGCATGATAGCAAGTAATGTAATCATATTGTCGTGATGGTCCATATGATGAGGCTTAGATAACAGATAATCATATATAAGAAACTAGTTACTAGATACTGATTTAAAATCCAAACTCATTTAAATAGATATCAGATTATGAATCAAAATTTAAATCACAAAAATTCAGATATCAGAGATAGTATTATAAATAACAATACTCAAAAATCATTTCTTAATAGTCCAAAGTTCAAATACCTTGAAATTGATAAATTAAATCAAATATATTCAAAACATTCAATTTCACAAAATCAATCTACAAGTTCAGAATATTAGGTGATATTTAAAATAATTTAAAGGTGTGTTTTCAGATACCTAAGAGCTCTAAATGCACATAACATTTAGTAAATATTTAATCTAATAATTAATAAATAATTGAAGATAAACAATAAAATTAATTTGATAAAGGTTGATATTAAGAAACAATATATGAAATACATTCAAAAGGTTATTGTCAAATCTTACTTATTTAAATACTTTATGTTAAGAAGGTTTTAAAAGAAATAAATACGTGCTATGTATCATAATTTTCACTCACTTGAACTCCAGATATGAGATAAGTCCAATACTCCAGAATGTAAGCAAGTCTAAGTATAAAAAATGAATAAACTCAATTAGCTAAAGGAGAATCAAAATTTCCTACACAAAGACAATAAGACATAAAATTCCTCCAATAAATAATTAAAAACATAAATGCTAATCACTATAGTATATATACATATACAATTATATGTGAGGTTATGAGGGGTTAGACAAGAAATTGATCAAAATTCGGTGGACCAACATTATGAATATACTAAAAAAATATTTAATTTTCAAAATTCAACTAAATAATTTAAATTATTAGTTATTTCATATATCAAGATAGAGTAATATCTTTTAAAGAAAAATTATTTGTTGTAAGTTAAAATACATATATAATTCTATATAAGCATAATATAAGCTACAAATCTAATAGTATAAAGCTCTTACAAAAACTAGATTATAGAAAATTACATATATATATATATATATATATATATATATATATATATATATATATATATATATATATATTTAATTCTTTAATATCTAATAGTGGAAGGATGGAAGAAAAATTAAAAGAGATGAGAAGAATAATTATCTTAATATTTGGCAAGTAATTAACAAAAAGAAAAAAAAAACTATATGATAATATTTATGGGAATTGAAAACGATGAATAAAAGTGAAGATAGTGTTGAAATTTTTATGTGAGCTAATATTAATTATGAGTTTATTTTAATTATTTATAAAATAGACTAAATAATATAGTTTATTGATTTAGAGTAAACCCAATTAAAATGTGATCAATTGAGTTATGGGCCTGTGACACGTTTTGTGGGCTGATATGGAAGACGGTCAGTGTAGTCTTATTTTAACATGGACCTGTGATGGGTGGACCTGTTAAAATATATTATAAATAGGCTAAGTCTCATCTCCTGCCTTCATAATGAAAAACCCTAGTTGCTACACCTATCGTAACCGTTTTGTGAGAAGGTCAAGGAGAGGAAGACTTAACTCTCTTTTTCAACTCCTCTGACCTATTATCCCAGTATTTTATTTTCAGTGATCGGAATAATGGTGCAAAATAATTTGGGATTCAACGCGTTAAGAGGTATGCAACTTTTTTCTGCTTTTAGATCTACTACGCAAATAGGTATGCAATTTTACTTTCGCTTAATCATGAATTGTGTTCTAAATTTATGTACTAGATCCTGAATAAATTTCTTACTTGTGGTATCAGAGCGTGGTTGTGGTACATGATTTAGAACCCTATATTGATTATCAGTGGAGCTCTGTCGCTTTGATATATATATTTAATTTGCTTCAATCATCAATCATCATGAGCTGATGAATTAGCTCAGACGTTCAGTGACCGTGTTGATTGCATGAGGGTCATGGGTTTGAAACCTGCATTCACCAAGCCTTCTGTTTCTGCCAATTTTTTTCTTCTCTTCTGTGATTCAAAGCATAACACAGCTAAAGAAAAGCTTTCTGTTTTTTGGTCCCAAAACCCAGCTGCATAAAACAGTTGGTGTTTGACTACAGTGTAAATCACTCACCTGGGGTTTTATTGTTATGATTAGAAACTAATTCACAATTACAAAAAACAACGAAAGGAATAGATTTCCAGCATTTAGTTCTCTTCGCATGTTTGCCCTCAAATCCCTACCCAATTCCACCCTGTCTACTACTGGTTCTTCCTCAAAACCAAAAATCCCAAACGTCCAGTTGCCCAAACCTTGTCCGACTCAAAGTCATGTCGGAGTCACAGGGAGGCTATAAAAGAAAAAAAAACTGGGTTGGAGTGAAGATCCACAAGGCAATCTGAACCCAGACTCAAAACCATTCTGCATGCTCGACTCTCATTTTCTAGCCATAACAGTAAAGGAAAGGACGATGTCATTTTGAAGGATATACGCTTGCTTTGTCGTCATTCAAAATCAATCGCAAATGATAGAGATCAAAAAGGATGAGGGAGAGGATCATCGCAGATGATTCTGGTAGCAACTGCACTACAAAGCTTCCTTGAAACAACCTCATCAACTCTTTCCTGTTGATTTAGCAACTCCTTCTATCCATGTGAGATTTCTTGTGATTTTGGTTGGTGGTACTGTGGGTGTACTTGTGTGCCCACTTGAAACTGGATGAAGACAACCAAAATTTAGTGGTGAGGGTCATTTAGATGGGCGAATCTGTAACGCAGAAAAAAAAATTGAAGAATGCGTGTCGTGGGTCTCGAACCCACGACCGCAGGTCGGTCGATTTTGAGCTTCGTCGTCTAAGCTAAGTGATTTAACTGTTACTTCCTTATGCGAGTTTATATTTATATAGACATGCCTATATTCATGATTCTCCATTGGTATATTTTGATTTTATTTCAATAATTATTAATATATATGTATATTAATATTTATGTGGTTTTTATATATAAGCTAATTGCCAATTTATTATTTAGTGATATTAATTTTGTGATAAAAATAAATAAATTGCTAGTAAATATTTGTTTTGCACATGTATAAGATAATGATAATGTGTTATAAAATTAAGGTATATTGTGTTTGGTATCTTGTATAATTTTTTAAACATATATTTGCGTTTAGTATGTATTTTAATTGAGCTATTATAAATCTCTAATTAAAAATAATTTTATGGGTTGATGTGTGTGTTATTGCCAAAGTGAGACATTCACTGAAATTCATAGAATTATTTTTAATTTTTTTGCATAGAGATAATTCCAAATCAATATATATAATAACCTGCCCAAAGGGGGTTATTAGATGCATTGATTTTGGGAGAGTTTGTTGAAATGAAAAGAAAATTCCAAATTAATGTATATAATGACCTGCCCAAAAAGGGTTATTAGAAGCATTAATTTTGTGAGTGCTTGTTCGAATGAAAATTCCAAATTAATATATGTAATAGTCTGCCTAAAGGGGGTTATTAGATGCATTGATTTTGGGAGGACTTGTTGAGATGAAGCTATTTGTGCTTAGAGTTGCATTAGTCTAGAGAGTCTGTCTGCCCAAAGGGGATAGATTTCTCGAAACTGGTGTGAACTTGATTGTGAGCTTCATAACTAGAAATTCTATTACATATGCATGTTCTGCGCAAAGGGTGAATATTATGGCAAATATAGTGAGACTAGGCAACATATGAAAGAGTTTGCCAAATGTTTGCAAGAATGTGGAATAATTGCTCAATATACCATGACTGGTAGTCCTGAACAAAATGACATCGCTGAAAGGCTCAATTGTTCTTTGAAGGATTTGATGAGGAGCATGATGAGTGAGTCTAACTTACCCGAATTCTTATAGGGTGAGACTATTAAAACTACCCTTTATATTTTGAACTATGTCCCTGGTAAATCTGTACCTAAAACACCTTTTGAGTTGTGGACTGGTAGAAAACCTAGTTTGAACCATTTTCATGTTTGAGAAATTTAAAGTCAGATTGGTTGCTGAGGGGTTTACACAACGTGAAGGTGTTGACTATAATGAGACTTTTTCCCTGTTTCTTCTAAAGATTTCTTTAGAATAATTATGACCTTGGTTGCTCATTTTGATTTAGAATTGCATCAAATGGATGTCAAGACGACATTCTTAAATGGCGATTTGGGTGAGAAAGTTTATATGGTGCAATCAGAAGGTTTTAAAGAAAGTGGTAAAGAACACTTAGTTTGTAAACTAAAGAAATCTATTTATGATCTCAAACAAGCTTCGCGTCAATGGCATCTCAAGTTTGATGAGATAGTTACTTCACTTGGTTTCACAGAGAACAAGATTGATCAATGCATTTACCATAAGATCAGTGGGAGTAAATTTATATTTTTTGTTTTTTATGTTAATGATAATTTATTGGCTAGTAATGACATGAGGATGATTTGTGAAAGTAAACAGTTACTCTCTAGGACTTTTGATATGAAAGATCTTGGAGAGACATCTTTTGTCTTGGGTATTGAGATTCATCGTGAT
>CATIWR010057412.1:0-40505 GCA_949677035.1 Omphalea diandra | reverse complement strand
GGTTTCCTATTGGTTGAAAGTTAAAAGTTTTGCTTTTAGTCCCTCTTCTTCACTCATTAAGCACTTCCATCCATCTCCTAATTCCTAGATACTCCTTATACTTTTAATTAAGCTCTAAAACACCATTATTTATGATACTATAACATGCACACAATATAAAACAATTTGCCATACAACTATACAAACACTACATATATATTCAAGTGTCCCCAAATGCAATAGTGCTTCTAAATGATTATTTATCTAATGCATATGCTCATGTGATAATGCCAATGAATGTGGCTAGGGAGGTTACAATTTTTACTTTAAAATTTTTCAATTTTCTGTTCATAATATTTTTTTTATATGATCTTGATTTCCAATTTAAATTTTTTTACTTTAGATTTTTAATTTTTATTTTAGAAAGTATTTTTATTATGGCAAATGTACTTTCTCATTTTCTATTTAGAAATATTTTTATATGGTTTTAACTTTCAATTTAGAATTTTTACTTTTTAGATTTTTTCAATTTATATTTTAAAAAGTTTTTGATTATGACAATTAAGTTTTTAATTTTTTTATTTAGAAATATTTATTTGATATGACAGTTTTAATATAATGTAAAATAATAATATATGATTGTATTATATACAATTATTTGATAAATAATAAATAATGATTTAAAATTAATTTTAAGACTGAGATTAATAATATATATTAATTTTTAAGGGAGTTATACTCTTGCCATGCCATATGATAATTAAGCTAGAAAATCTATTAGCTATAATCACTTTGCTATCGAAATGTAACTCCTTTGTTTTTTTTCCTTGAGAAGGAAAAATAATAGAATTTTAAATTTTAATCTTTAAAGAGACTTGGATAATTTGATAATAAGCGTACACCATTATAATTGGGGATGAATAAACGTTAGAGCCAGGGGATTATTGGAGCTTCTAAAATTTTAAAAAACTTTAGAAACTCCTTTGAAATTTTAAGACCTTCAACATTTTTATTAATTTATTTGATATTTTAAGTTAAACAAATATCAAAATAATTAATAAAAATCTAATAATTGATTTTAAGTTCAATTAAATAATTATTTTCTATTTACCATGAAGTTTTGGCTCTTGTATTTTCTAAAATTTACTCCTTAGGAGATAATTAAGAAAAAACAAACTGAAATACTATGATTTTCTGTTCAATTCATATAATTTTTAATTTTGAACTTAATTTAAAATATAAAACAATGTGAATTGCATTGGAGTATGACTTAAATTCAAAGTATTATTTATTTTAAAAATAACAATTTTATATATATATATATATATATATATATATATATATTAATTAAATTTTTCTAAATAAAATTTTTGTATGATCATATTAATTAAATTTTTCTAAATAAAATTTGTTAAATTGAGAATCGAATAAATAATTGATTTAATTAATTTTTAAAATTATTTTTATTATTTAAATATTTTTTTGATTTTATAATTATTTTGAAAATATTTTTAAAATTTATTTATTATTAAATTAATTAAATCAAATCAAACCAATAATCAATATGGATTTATAAACACCAGATATTTTCAAAGCTCGTACTACTAGAGTCAGAAGAACTAACGTAGTGAGCTTTTAAATTTGCATAATTACTTATTTTTCAAGAGATAAAATGATTCTGAAGTTAATTTTGTTTTCCTTTTTTTTTACTCCTCCATGCAATAATCATATACAAAGAATTTATTTTCACATAACTTTTTCCAAAGCTCTTTTTCAAAGGAAAAATAATTCTTTAATTTTCAGCAATGAATTAAATCAAATAAAAAAGAAAATAAATTCACAAGCTCTCTCCAAATTTAGATTTCTTCCAAAAATTTTCAAAAGAAAGCAATTCTACAATTTTTAGTGAACAATTAAATTTAAGAAAAAGAAAATAAACTACAAACTCTCCCAAAATTTACATTTCTATCAAAACTCTAAAAATCCAATGTTTCATGAACAATTGAATAAGATGAAATTACATAAATATACAAATTATTTTTAAATTTACATTAAAAAATACTTATCAAAATTCAAATCCTTACAATTCAATCTTGCATTAATGAAAAACAATTAGATCAAATTCATCCAATTCAGTAGTTATCAATCTAAAAAATAAGATCTTATTTTTAGTACAAAATTTATATTAATTAGGGGTGGATTACCTAACTTTGATAGTAGTCTATACAACTTGTTTGTAAGCCATAAATGTTGAGTCAACTATGGCTTATGATAGCCACAAACTTCATCATAATTCTAAATTAAGAGTAAATGGTCAGCAAATGGAAACCATTTTATATTAGGATAAATGCAAGAAGAAGCATCTGTTTCTGTTTATTATTTTTTAAGGACAACAAGGCATGATTTTATGGCACTGAGGCTAATTTTCTTTTTTCTTTCTTTTTTTTTTATGAACTACAAAATATTATTAATAATCTTGGGTGCAATATATTACATAAGTTATGACTAGCTGTCAATTCAGACATTGTGTATATTGTGACAATAAAATTTTTATTGTAATTTTAATATAAAATTTATATTTATTAATATTATGTATATTAATTAATTATATAATTTTTCTACTTGAAAAGTAATCATTTTCTAATATCAAATTCATATTGTATTCAGAAAACTATTTTATTTTATATTAATTTTTAATTACATTAAATTTTTAAAAATAATGTGTTAATTTTAAAAAATTATTAGAACAATATAATAACTTGATGTATAGCAAAAAAAAAAAAAAAAATCTAATAGAGTTTCTAAGGCCATAATTAGTTGATAATTTGTATGTTGCAGGACTGTAATTTAATATATTATTTAAAATAAATTTATAAATGTTATCTATATTAAAATATTCATTACAAAATATGTATATAATTAAATAAGTAATATATATTTTTAAATAGATAATATATATATATTATTTGTCAGTCTTATTTTATATATATATATATATATGGTAATCTTAATGGTATAAACAAGAAATAAATCAACATAATCTCTATCACTATCATCTAAGAAAGGGAAAAAAAAAATTGCATTTTGAGATTCTTGAAATTTTGCATATTTATACTATGTGAGTGTGAATAAACTAACAATATTAAATAATTGAGTGAAAATGGTGCCATGATGGCCAGTTGTTTGAGACCTTTTTGTTAATCTTACTTAGTTTTTGAACTTAATTTCTAATCAGACCACAGCTCTAAAACTTCTTATTAACAGACGTTTCATAACTCTTTAATTCTCAAGGTATGCCTAATAGCATATTCTTTCTTCTCCTTAGGCCTATAAGGCCTAATGATACACAATGTCAGAGTTTGGTCCATTCAAATACATATGTTGTTGAAACATTGATTCAGCAATATAAACAATTTATTAAATCAGCCTTTTAGCTCCCTAAACAAAAATATTCTGTCATTTTTATCTCAAAATTAGGGGGAAAAAATCTACATCAAGAGATATAGCAAATTTTTTGTTTATATCAGACGCTTTCTGTTTCCATCGAGCATGTTGAAATATTTTTTCTTAAATGTCTTCATAAATTTAATTGTGAGCTTAAAATCGAGTTTATGTTTAAGGGTATAATCTAAAGCTAGATAGAAATGTAAATTTAAAACAAAAATTTAAACTATCTAATATTCTTATTTTATCCAAACTCTATTACGATAACTAATAAACTGAATTAAAGTCTGAAACAATAAAAATTTTTTGTGCAATCTTTCTATTTTAGTGAAAAACAATAACCACATATAAGTGTAGCTTAACAATTAAGTACATTTTTTTAAGTAAAATTTCATGTTCAAGTCTTTTCTCCATAATTTTTTTAAATGTCTAATGGTGATTTAAATTCAAATATTTGTGTACAAGTGTGATTTTGATATAAATTTTAAAATTGTCAAAATATGTCAAAATTATGAAATCGAATAAAATGTTAGTCTAGACCATATATTTGTGATGTAATTTACGATGAAATTTGCATCGAAAAATGATGAAATTTAATTAGTATATTTTTTATATTTATATATTTCATGATTTTAGCCTATTATGCTATTATTAATTTTGATCAAAATACACGTTGGACTAACATTGCATTTAATTTTACGATTTTAGTCTATTATGATAATTTTTAAAAATCGAGTTATAATTACACTGGTACATAAAAATTTAAATTATTATTAGACCTTTTTTAAAAAGAAAAATAATAAGATTTAACATTTATTTCATTGTTCCAAATCAAAATCTAGATTGCATTATAATTGAACAAGTAGTTTAGATCACGTTATAATCGAACTTTAACCCCTTGTTTATATTGGGGTTTCGAAGGGTTGAAATGATTTTTTAAGATTAAAAAACTCTAACACCCTGTTTGAGAAGCTAATTCCCATGATAGTGAAATTTTTGGAAGATTTAAAATTTTTTCAAAACCTCTGTTTTCTCAATTGACTAATTTGGTGAACTAAGTGGGTTTATTTTTTTTACTTTATTTAAATTTAACTATTTTAACTATTTTATTCTTATTTTATTTTTATAATTACTATTGAATCATTTTCTTAAAATTTCATATTTAGAAGGTATTTTAATAATTTTAATATGAAACCTTCATTAAACTTTACTTTTTAACCAAACAAGCCAAATTATAAATCATACTTTACCCTGCCTTATTTCCAAATAAGATAAAAAGTAAATTATAAACCTTACTTTACTAAACTTTACTTATCATACTTTAAAATACCTTACCCTACCTTATCTTACCATCTATTTTCCCATCAACTGAAGTATGTTAAAATCTTCAATAGCTATTCTTATTGAAAGTATTAACCTTACCTTTTATGCGTCTCAAGTGCAAATTGGTTGTCACTTGAGTATAAATGGATTATGTTAAAATTCAATCCATTTCAATTATGAATTTTTCATTTTGCTTAATGATTTTTTTTTTCGTAAATTTGGAACGAAACGGTATAATGCATCAATTTTCTTGATAGAATATTTCTGTAGCCGCCCAAAATCTTTGAGAAACATGCTCATAGTAATCAAGAAGTAGTAATGACCACATAATATGTCCATAAAGAGAAAAAAGTGGCCATGAAATCATACCAATAAGACTGGTGTGGTAAAAAGGTGATAGAAGGGTCCATGATTGTGCACCTTTAGGGAGGGAAGGATTAAGACCTTTCAATGCTAAGACAGAATAAAAGTAACTGCTACAATGTAGCCAATCAATGTTAGGAAATAATGAAAAGCAGTAAGTGAAGAGGAGGGAGGGAGGGATTGCTGTTCTTTGAACCCACGTCCACCTTTGATTTTTTTTTTCTTTTTCGTTTCAGAAATGATTGTTGTGACAAATCTCCCCCTCTTGCTTCTTCTTTTCAAGTTTCATGGGTATTTTGGGAATGAAGCTCCTACTTAACTACAGAAAGTTTTCATTTAGACCCTGTTTATTTTGCAAAATTATTTTTCACATTATCTTTTATTTGGTACATTTAAAAATTAACTAATATGAAATATTTTTCTAATTAAAGAAAAAATTAAGTTATTTTTTAAAAACATAACTTACCATTTAGAAAACAGAAAGTCATTTTTCAAATTTTGACAATTTCATTCAAATGAAAAATAATTTATATAAACATATATATTTATTATCACTGATCATTTTTACTACTAATATTCATCACCGATACTCATTGACTAGCGTGATCAACAGAGATAAGTGACAAAAATTTGTATTTTTAATATATTTTTTTATATTAAATAATAAATAATATAAATATATAATATTTTATGGTCTAAATTTTATTATAATCTTATGAATAAAAAAGTAATATTATTTGTAATATATTTCAAACACAAAAGAATATATTGGTTGAAAAAATATTTTTCTCAAATAAATTATTTTCACCGAATTAAAAAAATATTTGAATAGTATTTATATGTATATAAATACAAACACACACATATGTATATAAAGAGAGAGAACAGTTGATACTTTTTATTCTCTCCATTTAGAATTTATCATTTTAATTTTTTATTATACTTAGATTTTATTTAATTTTTTGGCATTACCATATTCGCATGTTCATACTTTTTAATTAAACCATTTTTAGATTAATTAGTATAGAGTTAATCAATAATAAGATAAAGAGTGGATAGTTAGCTTTCATATATTGGATAAAGATTTTATTTTAGTTACATTTGTACACTTCATATTTATAATTACACTTCTCTTCTTCATTTTTCTTTCCTCCCATTTTGAAATGAGCCGTATTTCAATAGAATTCTCTTAAATCTACTGAGTACAAATGAAAAATGAGTTTTTTAGAGGTTGCTTGATATTAAGTCTGCATTATATTTTTATTTTGTAATCTAAAAAATATATTTTTTAAAAAAAGTTATAAAAACAAATACATGTCGCTTTTTATAATTTATTTTTATCTTTAAAAAATAAATCTTAAAAACAATATATTTAAAAATAATTTTAATTTTAAATTTTGATAATAAAAGTAGAAAATTAAAATCAAAATTCAAACCAAACCTACCTTTAATTATTTCTATAATTATTAGAAGTCATTTATAAAACAAACATTAGAATATCTAAAATAAAAGCAACTATTCTAATTCATAAAACGAAAAACTAAAACTTTAGGTTATGAATTGCAGATATTGTATAACATATAATATGCACTTCATTTCTTAAAATTTTTTTCAATTGTTTACTTTTCTTTTAATTAACGTTTGATATTGATTGTCTAATCTTTTTTCATTCGTTCATTAATTGAGTACCTGCTTAATTTATTTACTTCATTATTCTTTCTATGATCAATCAAACGCATATATTATTATATTTAAAAAATATTTTAAATGTGTTTTATACTAAAAGAATGTTTTATATTTCATAACATACAAAAATAATTGACAATATAATAATTAATGACATTATTTTCTTTCCATTTCCATTAACCTTTATTTTTTTTTTATTTTCAAGCTTTAAATTAATATCAGAGCATACTAACGTTTGTGGTGTAAGTGACTTGACTCCATTCAATTTTCTTTTTTTTTTTTAAAAAGACCTCAAACTATCATTCCTTTGTAATGACCTCACTGAAATTTTCAAAATAAACCCCACTCAAATTTTCAAAAGACTCCCAAACTTTTGTAATTTTTTGTAGTGACTCACTAAATTTTAATTATTGTCACAACATTATAACCTAATGTTAAAGAAGTATTGAAGGAAATTATAGTTCCTCAAATTATTATGAAGGAATTTCATACATATAGTAGGAATATTGATAAGAATGCTGTCAATTCCAGCTTTCATATGCCATAAGAAGAAAGAAAATCTTCTCTGTTTATAGGCCCATTAAAATGTTTCTCTTCATAAAATAATATACAGAGTAGGTTTGCTTTAAAGGCTGCATGGAATAATGTGCCGAATTTTGGTACGGTTTGATTTCATGACAGTCATATGGGACTCCAGAAAAGGCAAAAACCACCATGCAAATCTGGCATCATTAAGCTGGCCCATAATTTTTTTTTTTTTTCAATCACCACCACCACTTCTTCTTGCACACAGCAAATTGCGATAAGTTCATCCATACCTTATTAATATGATTTCTTCTATGAGATAAGCTTCTAGGCTACAACTATCACTTGCAATTTACCTAGCAATAATCAATAACTTTTTCGGTCATTAGCTAAATCACTGACTGTTAATTTGTGTCCTAATATAAAAAGTAAATGATGCATACATATTCGAATTTATAATAAATCAAATTAATAATTAATCTGGTGCTTACCTTAAGAATCATGCTTGTTGTATACACATAACGTGCATGAGGCTGCTAAGTCTTAGAACAGCATGGCAAGGGAAATCATTACCCACAAAAGGTTTTTTTTTTAATTTTTTAAACAGAATAAATTTGTATTTCTCTGAAGGGAATTTGACCTTTCATCTCTTAATTATAGATTTAAAAAGTAATCCAAGAATCTCCATAGGCAGACTGTAAGTGATCGAACACACCAATTTCTGTCAACCAAAGCTTTTTTTTTTTTTGGGTGGTGCAATTTTATTAGTGTTTTACTCATTATGGAGATTCTTGATAATCATACATGTGCCGTTTTGTGCAGCAGAGGGTTACAACGCCTCTTTTATTAAAAAAATTGTGTGGTTGGATGCTTTGAATCAGCAATGTCATCGATTTTTTTGAGAATTTGGCAAAATGCAGAGGATCCACTAGCCAAGTGGGATATGATATGTTGCCTATCCTTGTCATAAAGGTCTTCTCTTCCCTATTGTGGCGTCCATTCAATTTTGGATTCGTTGAAATCCTCGTAGCTTATATGCATTGGGCTCCACCCACCAGCAAAGCCCTTTTTTTTTTCTTTTAACTCTGTGGATGTAATCCAATTCAATTTACTTGATGGGTCAATTTCCAGTTTGTGGTTAAGATCATGAGATTTTTTTTAAAAAAAAAAAATAGATCATGGGTCAACTGCTAATTTTCAATGGTAAAGGTTCATAATAGAAATAGCAGCTGCCATTCATATGACATGTTGCCTACCCTTGTCATAAACTAATCTTAATATATATATATATATATTTTTTTAGGGATAAATCATCAATAAGAATGATACCAGGAAAGTATATAGCTGTTCCCCTGTCTCTACAAATTTGAAAAGGGACCTCTGCAAAGAGCTTATTGAGAAAATACCAATATGGAATGTTGAATTTGTTTCCCACTGTTGCAGATTACAAACTAATTAATTTTGTGCTAAAAAGTATGTGCTGCTCTATATTCATTCTACCTCCAGCAGTAATAACAGAGGTCAAGAGACTATGTCGACGCTTTCTTTGGAAAGGTACAGATCATTCTAAAGGAGGTGGCCTGGTAACATTGGGTAGGTATTTGTAAACCCAAGGTAGAAGGTGGTGCAAGTGTTAAGGATCTCTCTCTCAGTCTGGAATAAGGCAGCTGCTTGCTCAAAGGCCACCTTGTGGGCTCATTGGGTTCAGAAAATAACAGCGACCGACCCAACAAATTAGAAGGGAAGCGCCACGCATTTTGATTTCTGAACCCCAGGGTTGGCCACTTTCGTACCGCAGCCAGCCAGCCATTGTTTCTGATTCACCAATGCGTGAACCATCAATTTTGGGTAGGAACAGATGATCCATAGCTGATTATTGATTAGGCACTTGCCGTACTTAAGCTATAAAATCACTATGACCATTCATATCCGTTCATTTTTATTGTAATTAAATTAATTGAATTTATATTTTTAAAATTAAATTTAATCAATTTTTTTAAAAAAATTAAATAAATCAAATCGAATAAACTAAAAATTATATATTTACAAATTAAACTAAATTGAATTCATAAAATTTTTATTTAATTCTATTTTATTTGAAAAAATTTCATATAATTTAGATTGATTTAGTTCAAATTCTTATAATTTATTTTAACTTTGAATAAATTCAATTTTTATATACAAAATTAAATCAAAAGCTGAATTGAATTTTTTTTAAATTAAAATCAATCAAATTAAATTATAGTAAAAAATTGAACCAAATCAATTGAAGAATTTCAATTGAGATAATTTATTCATTTCTGTATAGTCACTCTCTGGCCGATAAATAGATACATAGATATAGAAATCAAACTTAAACTGTCATTTGCCTGTAATTGAAAAAGAAGATGGTCATTAAAATTTTAGAAAATCTTTGCACCACATGCACCACAAATCTTTGGGAAATGTTAGATCACATGGTAAGCATAGTTTCCAGCAAAACGATGGGACTTTATAAATTGCTGCTGAGTGAGTCATTGGTAGACGTAGGTCTAAAACTACATAGCTACATTATATGAAAGCATGGATGATAAGTAATCTTGATGGATGACTAAAATAATTCTTGTTTTTTTAGTACGAGACAAAACCGATTATATTGGTAAGATTTTAATTTTGACATCCACTTTTAGATAATCTTAACTTATTACTAGACTAAAACAGAGTTATGTATTAGATTTCGTTTATATGCTTTAGGAGAATTGTATATTTTGATAATTTTCTAACATTTATTTCAAATATCTATAAAATTTATTAATATTTTAAAAGTTAATTTGTCCATTTTAATCTTTGCAAATTCTGTTTTTTTTTTTGTTGTATCTTTTCTAACTTGCATTTCTCAAATTTAGGTATTATTAAAAACTTTGATACCAAGCAATCTGCACAATGATAGTGATTTTATTATTCAAATTGTGACAAAAAATAAATAAATAATTATTTATTATTAAACCTAATTACACTTAAAAATCTTTAAAAGAAATAACATAACTTAAGAAAAAAATCCTAATATAAATAAGGTTCTAAAAACGAATATCAAAATAAGTTTTTTATTTTTTTTTGAAATAAAATTTTAGTTTCAGCATCTAAAGATCATAAATATCTACAAATACACTAGGGATGTGAAAGGTACACTCTTGTAATCACTTAAAGAGAGATTTAGTTTGGATTCAAAGGTACACTCCTTTACAAAATTGTTAAGGTAATGGATATGATTACCTAAAAAATAATAATTAATAACAAATATATCTCAAGCAACTACAGTTCCTAAAAAAACTGTTTTCCAGCAGAATATTATAATTTTACACTTTTTCTCTGATTTTCATAATCAATTTCACTTAACCAAATCCTGAAATAACTGATACTATAAAAAAAGAAATACAGATTTTTTTTTACCTTAATCAATCAGCTGGATTTATCAAATCAAGAAATAACGTTTCTAAATCGATTTTTCACTATTATGGATTTTTCTTTTCAAACATGTTTTCTTTTATCAATTTCATTCATATGTTTCTTGGTGAATCAAATATTTCTCAAATTCATTCACGTCTCTTGATGGATCAAAATTAATAAAATAGATACTCTTTCTCGCAAACAATAGCAGATTTGCAACATTTTGTTTTAGAGAAAAAAAGTTCTACATTATATATGTTTCACACAAAAAAACAAATTTAATATGATTTTGAATGTTTGTTTTATTATTTAGAATGAAAAATCATAACTTTCAATATATTGTAATGATAAACAGTTAAAAATAAACATATTTGAGCTTATAATCAATCATAAAAGAGAGAAAATCGAATTGCCGAAAGTTAAAAAAGATGTTTACGTTTAATTCTTTTTACACCGTAAAATATTTACAAATAATTCATTATTGACTTACAAATAGTTTATTTTAGGTTTACTTTTGAGACAATGTTATCTTTTAGCTATTCTTACAACATAAAATGCTTACAAATAATTTATTATTAATTTATTTTAGTTTATTACTAATTTACCATGGTTTATTTTGAGTTTACTTTTAGTTTAATGAAACTATCGATAAAATAAAAGAAGAAAGAAAAACAATTAAAACTTAGCATTGTCATCAACTTTTAACAAACACAATTTTTATTTTATTTACTTCTTTTCAGGTTTATCAGTTCAAAATTTTTAAAAATTAAATACAAAAAACTATTTCCAAGAAAATATTTATTTTAGATTTATTTTAAGTCTATTTTTTATTTAAGCAACTATCGATAAACAAAAACAAAGAACAATTAAAACATATACATCATTTTTAATCTCTAATAAATACGATTTTTCTTTAATATCTAATAAACACGATTTTTCTTATAACAATATTAAGTAAAATATATTTACACATAGTAAAATATTCATTTTTATTTTATTTACTTTTATTTTAGGTTTATCAATTTAAAATTGTTAAAAAGTAAATATAGAAAACAATTTTCAAAAAAATGTTTATTTTAAATTTACTTTTTGTAAATTTACTTTTTCTTTATACACCCATCGATAAACAAAAAAAAAAAATAATTAAAACATAAACATCATCTTCAACTTCTATTAAAAACGATTTTATCTCTTTTGATAACTGATTTTTAGTTCAAAAATATATTTGTTAACTATTTTTTTTTATCTAAAATGTATAAAAACTCATTATTTTGTTATTCTAAATAATAATAAGAACAAAAACAATATTAAATTTTAGAAAACAGAAATATAAATCCACATGTATTTCTATTTTCTTAATATTTTTTAGAGCAAAAGAAAGAGAAAGAGAGTTTTCTTTATATTATTTTTCTTCATTGCCAACATAATGGAGGTGATGGTGGTGCTCATTGATATTCATATTGTCTTCATATTCTTCATTTTTTCAGAGAGAGTGTGAATGAAAGAAACAAAAACAAAAAGAGAAGATAAGAGACGAAAATCAAAACGTGATAAATCAAACATGAAAATAAAAAAATCTAAACAAAAATCAAATATAAAAACAGAGGAAAACTAGTAATGGTGCAAATGAGGAGCAATGATGGTGCAACACTAAACGATGCAACAAATGTAAAATTATAAAAAAAAAAAAAAAAAAATAGAACACAACATAAAAAAAGTAAATAATAATGTACCAAAATATCATTTTAGAAAACATGGGATATAAGTCTTTAGGGAAAAAAAAAATGAATCGTGTAATTATCTCAAATTGTTATAGTTTTGAGAAGGAATGCGTTATATCTCTAATCCGTGTGTTTATATATGTTAATTAAAAAAAGCTCAAGATATATTGTAAATTTTTTTTAAAAAAAACTAGAGGCACCAAAATGTTAAAAGATGTGGAAAAAAAAACAAAACTAAAAATATGAAAAAATAACATATTTAATTAGGTAAGTTTTCAAATTTTCAAATCAATCTAAAAGTTGGAATTGAATTAAAATTAAAATTCTTTATTATATGTGAGCTAAACACATCATATTTATTAATAATATTTTTATAAATTTTAGAAAGATTGCTAGATGTTTTGAACGTTATATATGTATATATATATATATATATATATTTCTTCTTTCATGATCCATTAGTTGATTGAACCCTGTACCTGATAAAAAAAAATCATATAATTCATTATTTCAAAAAAAAAAAGAAACCTCTAATGCGGCTCCAGCTATTGGATTTCTTTCTACAACGAACTGCCCAAACCATGTTTCTAAATTATTCTGTTATAATGGACTGCCTAACTCAACCTCAATTCATTATTTAAAATTCATGTTTCTATATTTTGGGTGGTCTTCCTAAACCATACTTTAATTTTTGGCTTTAGTAGCTTATGCCCCTAATTTTATAATTCATTCCTAAATTCTAACGAATTTGATATAAACTGACTCGAGAACAGAAATTTCATATAATTAAAAATTTAGAATCTCAAATAAATTTTTTAACAAACAAGTGAGAATTTATAAATGATTTCTTCTACAAATTTTGCAATTTTAATTTGTACCAAACAATTTCTCAATATGGATTGGTATAGGATCTAAATAGCAGTGGATGTGCAATATAGAATATGACCTACAAGCAAAATGATTGAAAGATACATTTGTATCACTAAAAAGCCATGCTAATTTCCAATGTCACAATTTGCAGAGAGAAATGAAAGTCCACATCCAACTTATGAGACAACCTATAAAGTCTCCTCTCTCTACATACTTATCTTACCAGTGGAATGAGCAGGTACTTGGCATAGACAACTTGAGAAATTGTTTAATAATCGACTCACTGTAGAGAATCTGGTTTTTTTTTTTTTTCTTTCTTTCTTTGTTGAACAAGAGTCTTTTATCTTTATCTCTAAAGAGATAAAAAAGTCAACCAGCTTATCAAGGTAGTTACTACTTGCTGCATGATTAACACATGTACAGCTACAGGAATGGAACAGGTTTAGCTAGGCAGGGAAAGTTTATGGGATCTCTAATGTGGAACAGAGCCAGGAGAATGCTAAAAGCTCTTACTGACCATATTTTTTCTTTTTAAACAAAATTAGATTGGTTATTAATGTCTTTAAAACAATCAAAATGATACTAGAAAGAGTCCAGTGCTTACATTACTGTTTGAACTCAACCCGTGGCTCCAGTGGAGGATGAAATGAAGCAACATTTTTGAATTCCACCCGTGGCTCCAGTGGAGAATGAAATGAAGCAACATTTAGATCCTTAATCAATTCTCATCAAACAGGGAAATAAAATTTGTAAAGGAAAAAAGCTAATCTGCTTTGAGCGTGGAAATGGATATCTTCACAAAATCATAATGGTTAGTACCCAATTATCCATGTAAATATGGTAGCCCATGTGAATTGAAGATGATACCCAAACCCTTTGCATAGGGAGTGCAGTAAATGCTATCAATATCACTTATTTCATTATTTCGTTTGAATTCACATATTATTCCTGCAATATTTTCTGTCAGCAAGTCAAAATAGAAAGTTATTACCTTCCAAATAAACATGTAGCAGGATGTTATTGCAGATTTATATTTGAGATCAACAGATTTCACACGGTTCCATAGTACTGAAGCCAAGATGGCATGCCCCAGAACCTAAACAGATCCAATACAATTTTAAAATTAAAACACAATAAAAAGTGGAAATCAATTAATACTTCAATCTTACAATGATCAGCAAATATATCTATCAATTATTCCAAATACCTTCCTAGGAAGTTTGAGGTCTGTCATTCCAATGAATGGTTATGATAAAACATAAATTCATTCTTGTCGGTCATTAACCACTGGTTTTATATTAATCAAGGATCAATATCAAAACATAGAAATACAAATAGCACTGGATTGGTTTTGTGAAGGCTTCAACATATGGACATTTTTAAAGGCAGCCAACGATGATAACTGGGAATTACAACAGAAGTGGAAATCTCAGAACTCACAAAGAAGGCTAGTTATAATCTACAGAACTCATGGGAAGTCATTTCATTCGACCTTGAGCAAATTGATTTCACCAAAGTTTTAACTAAGATTTATTTTTTAAAAACAAAAAATTTATCGAAGGCAAGATTTATTTATGGTGCATGTTACATGAAACATAACAATTTCTGCTATTGAGCAAAAACACAACTCCTGGTACTTCAGATTTCCTAACTTTTACGTTTCCATACTTAACACAAGTCCTGCATATCAGATTCCCTAACTTTAATGTTTCTGAACCTTAAAAGGGAAGAAAATCTATGCCTTCAACAAAATCAGCTGTAACAAAACTCGAGCAAGAATCAAAACAAAAATCTGTGCGTGGACAAAAGTAAAACAACAGATTAAGAACAGACTACCATGATCCACTTGCTCCGAGTATAGGAAGATGCTACCCCAACTAAAATAGCAACACCATAAGCAATTTCAAGCATAGACATGCAGATCCAGACAACCTGTCAAAGTAAATTTGGCATCATCAACAGACATTACAAAATCTAAAGGATACTATGATTTTGCATTTGGAGAATGTGGAACTGTAGAGAACTAACCTGCTCTTGACCCAAGCCCACTGTAAAGGATCGGATACCAAATATCGTATCCCCTTCAAAATCAGGGATATCCTGCACACAATGTAGAAAAATAAATTAGGCATGAAGTGCAAAATTGTCTCCTTAAGTGCCCAGATAATGTTTAAATAAAGAGAGATACCATTTACCTTGAATAATGCTATAACAACCGAAAAGAAGCTCATGAATGCAGTTGCAAAAATTAGAGGCCTGGAGAAAATAGAAGGTCTTCCGAACACATGGGTCTGGATATTTTCAGCTTATTAGTATAGAAGATTCTAAAATAGTTGGACATTGGAATGATGTGCCAACGTTAACAGCCTCAGCACTCATCTTTGCAGGGCATTACTTTAGGATTGAACATTTATTTTATAAAAGTCTGAGCCCGAAGCATCCTCATATGCAGATAAAAGGCAAGTTGAACAATCACCGCTTGAACAGCTAGGATGCACAATGCTGCAACAAATGCAAACCTCTTCCATCTCAACAGTGGCAACTGAAATGACCAAAGTTATAAAGATCATTAGGCTACAAGACACATTATGTCATATAAACACCCCTTTATGCCAGTCCACAGAAAATATATATTTTTTAAGGAAAAAAAAAAGAAGGAAATTCATCATCCAGAAACAAACAAATATCTGGTTGATGCTAGTTTCATATATATATATATATTTGCTTGCTTTTTCACTATGATCTCAATTTCAGCTAGTTATCCAAGTTTTACAAACATTATTTGAAAGAAGTCATTTACAGTCCTCAAATATGATATACATTCATGCTTTTATTAAGAAAAACTCCCACAAAATTCCTATCATGTTATCAGCCTTTGTTCCTACATACCTTGCTAGCTTATACTTCAACAAGTAACACAAACCCTTAATTCTCATATCCATAGATTTAAATAGCAGTTGCAACCACAACCTTGGTAGTAGTTGTTTAATGGAAATGCTCTATCACAGTCATTATGTAATTGCCATGACTTGCTGCTATATAGTTTATTCTTTATTTTTTATGAAAATTGCAAAATTCATTAACTAATTAGATAGTCGAGGAATTGAACAAAATTAAGAAATTCAACTAACTAACGAGTATAAATACATCAAACAACAAGATTAAATCTCCCATTTATATTCACTACAATTATTTCCGACAAAAAAAAAAAAAATATTCATTATTATCAATGAACTTCAGTAACTAGTTCAAAAAAAAAAATGTCGAACACAGATCTAATCTTAGCAGCATCACAGATATGCACTATGGTAGGCCAAAATCTTTACAATAAACCAGTCACCTCTTTCAAAGAAAATGAGAAAAGGACTACATATGCGCCCTTCAACTTTACTTTTTTCCTTCTTAAAAGGTAGAATCAAGTTAAATTTAAAAAGTAGAATGAGTTTTAAGGAATTTAGGTTGAAGGTGATCTAGGACAGTTTGGGAAAAAACTTGGATCTTAGATAATAGGATTAGAGTTTGTGTAAGTTTGAAGTTCGGGCTTAGAATTTATATGGCCAGAACTGAATTCTTAGAAATAAAGGCAAGATTAATAACTAAATTTAACTACCAGTCTCACACTGGTAGGATCTGAGATTTGCTCATTATCACAGCTTCTAGGAATAGAATTCCCAACTACTCAATAACTAAAATAATAGCTCCAACTTATTGACAGAAAACTTCCAATAAAACATTACAAGCATGGTATTTATAGACTCAAAAATTAATCCTAAGCCTTAACTTAATGGGACTCAAATTTCAAATCCAATTTGGACATATGTTCCTCCTTTATTGACTCCTAAGTTAACTAGGATAATTGAAACACTATCTGATGTAGTACCATGAACAAGAATTCAACACACAAAGGAAAATGAAAATATTTTTCAATTCAATTTAATTTTTAATCCAAAAACAAAACTAAGAATAGAAACCCTTAATATTGTTTATACAGGTGACAAAATATTCTAAACCTACTAATAAAGTTAAATACCCAAAATGCCCATAATAACTAATAGGCTACTTTCCATACTAATAAATAACGTGCACGTTAAACTGCACTAGTATGCTAGATACTCCATACAGCAACTTGGAGTTAAAAGTATGCTAGCAAAACTAGCCAACATAGTTTTCTTGGAAATTAAGTAACAAGATGTTGCAAAAAACAGTTGATGAATTAAATGAAGATTGATTTATATGCAGCTTTTTGATGCTTTATACAGCTAGATTGATTTAAATCCCCTTTGGGTAAAACTTACATTGATTGAATATGCTGTTCCAAGAACAAAACTGACAAAAAGAGCCCAAAACAAGGGCCATGAACCAACAACCCATCCAAGCCAAAAACTCTGCAAGGAAGGAAATGTAAGTATTCTTTTACAAGCAGTCACATGCAATAACTGAATATTTAAATTGCACGCAAAGAATTTCTACTAATTGAATAACTTACATAATAGTATTCCCACTTTATTTTAGCAATAGGTTAATAACAAAAATCCTTAAAACTGGGTTATTTTTCAGTATTGGAAATTTACTTTAATTCTGCAATATGGTATTAGTACTGTAATAAGTGTTGCAATGATGGCCGCCTGTGACTTCCACTAAATTTGTTGACCAAATGCTGTGCGACTGACTGATTATGAACGTGAATGCACTAGTGTAATGGAATATATAAATTGGAAGAGAGAGAGAGAGAGAGAGAGAGATTATAATTCCAATAACTGGAATGCCAAAATCAAAACCATTGGCCAAAATTGAAAATTCAACACTCACCATTTTATTATTTGACTTTAGCCCTTTAGCAGATGCTGCTTTCAACTTTAGATGAATATAAGTTAACAAATTTCTCTAAAACAAATATTAGCCATCAACATGGACCATCTAGTTGTACTTCCTCAGTGATGTTGGCTTAGTTAAAAGTTACATGCAAAATTACAAATGAGAGGAATAAATATGATTAAAATTTTGCAAGAGAATGATTTGTCATGAAGTCAGAAAGCAGGTCCTAATCAAAGAGCAATTCTCAAGCTAAATACTAAATAGATGACCTCAGGTAGCATATGGGTGCTTCCACCTACTAGCTTAAGCAGTTAACCTTTTAGTGGCCCAGCACAAGTATAAAAGGATGTTTAATGAGATAAAGAACCAGAGTATCTCTACTATCTTTGAAAGCCACCTAATGTGAAACTACTGCTCCACTTCTTAAAAGAGATCAAAAGTTTGAAGCCCATCAAATTATCATCATCATCATCATCATTATTATTATGTTAAATGTTTATTCATTATTTGAATGGGAATAAATAAAAAATAATTTATATATGTAATTTCAGATAATATTTTTAAATTAATAAGTGAATAATCAGTAATTGTACTATACAAGAAAATTTTTATTTTTGTTTCTCTTTTCTCTTTTCTATTTTTCCTTTTCTCTTTATTTGTAAATATTTTGTTTTGTATCTTTTCTTCTATATTATTATTAATTAATGTTTACCTTTACTTTTAACTCTATTTAAATAATATAACATGGCAAAATTATATAGCTCTTGATTGCTTATTTGTCATACAATTAAACTTAACACATTGTAAAATTTTGTTTAAACAATTTATACCAAATTTCGTTTAAACAATTTATGAGACCATAATTAAACATATTATGTAGCTGTAATTTAATTTATTTTAGTTAAGTTTTATTGTTTAACAACATCTTGCCTTGAAAATTAATATTATTGACAATGCTAGTTTCAAATGAAAAATTTTGAGATCATCGTCATCATCATCAAGTAAAAATATAAGACTATAAGGCTAATTTATTTATACTCAACCTTATAGCTTTATGTTGGTGGATGTTATAAGTCAAGCAATTGTTTAAATCAACCAATTAATTTGAAATAATTAATGATGTTACACTAAAACATTGAATAAAATAATAATTAATTGTGCAAAAATCTTTATTAGCAAATGAGATATGCCAAATTCTACTAAACTTTTAACCACTAAGGCTCCATTTATTTCATAGACAATAACTTGTCTGACGAAAATATTTTTTGAAAAATATATTTTCTAGTATTTGGAATACATTATAAAAAAAATTAATTTTCTTTTGATTTGTACGATTATAATAAAATTTAGACTATAAATATTTTATATTTATACTATTTATTATTTATTCTAAGAAAAATTACATTATAAATGAAAATTTTTATGAATTCCACTCATAACTAGAAATGAGTGTTGTAGTTAAGGATGACCAGTGAAATAAATATATGTGTATATATGATTTACTTTTTATTTGAATGAGTGTCTCAAAGTTCAGAAAATGACTTATTGTTTTCAAAATAGAAAGTCATTTTCTGACAAATGACTTAGTTTTTCTTTTGACGATAAAAATATTTTTCATTGGCCAATTTTCATATATGCACCAAACAGAGGAAGATGCGAAAAAATATTTTCTTGCAAACTATTTTTTGCAAAACAAACGGTGCCTAAGTAACTCAAAGCTACATAATAATGCCATAAACGACTTAAGATATATAAGCTGAAATTCTATATATGGGGTCGAAAAGGCCTACTAAACTATGTTATTAATTATCACACCCTAGTTTACATTTTTTTAAGTGTCTTTCCTGCAATTAAAGAAAAATTCAATGGAATGTTAATTAAATCTCTAATATAGATTCATTAAAGAGAAGAAGTAAGAATTGTTGTTATAATTTTTTTTGTTTTATAATTTAATAACAAATTAACCAACCAAAGTCATTTCAATAAGTAGCAATATACCTCATAATTCACTAAATTGGGGAATAGTTCTTGAATTTTATACATCATTCTAAGTTCCAACTTCAAATCAAGTTCCATAATTATGTCAATATCAATATACATATGCTCATATGAACCACTAGGTTCTTCAGTCATGTTTATATTAAGAGATCTTAGTGTATTTTTTATATAGGAATTACATGCCTTAGATGTTAGAGATAATGTGGATTGTTTTTTTTTTAATTTTCTTTGTAGGAACTTTTTGTTTCTTTAGGAATTAATTTCCTTAGGTGTTAAAGTTACCCTAATGACTTTTTTTCTTATAGGAATATTTCCTAAACATGTATTATTTGATTTTTTTTTTTTTAATGTGTCATTTTTTCAAAAGCTTTAATTGCTTATATCAAATAATTAGCTTGATATATGACAAACTCTTATTCTAAACAACTTCTGAGTAATCATTGTATATATAAAATTCTAGTCTCAAATGTTGTTTGTATATATTAGCATATTTGTTCTTCAAGTTCACCATTGGTCTAAGAATTGATCTAGCTTACCTCTGCCACAATACTTTATGCAACACACTCCTATCATGCTTAAAACTTACCATGAAAGCACAACCAAAATTGTAACTAAAAATCTTGAACTTAACATTGCCCAAGACAATTATCATCACTCTTCTACCTAGAGGGTCTCCCTGATCCCACACCCCACAAAATTAGTCACCAAACTATTACAATAAAGCAAGAGTACAGTTAAGGGTAACAAAACTTGATCAGCCTCTACACCCACCAACTACTTAGTCAATTAAATGAAGGTATTCAGATGACCTCTAATATTTCCTCCATTCCCAATTATACAATTTCTTTTAGATAAAAAAAATGGTAAAGAATTTGACATACATATCTTATCCATCTTCTTCCATAATCCTCATGAAGCATTTAATCATAATTAATTTTGGTGTAAGAGCTAATCTAATTGTACTAAACATTTTTTTCCCAAATTCTTCACAAGTCTCATTGCTCATGGTCCTTGGCTTCTTCACCTTACCATAAAATGCTTTAATCAGTCCTTATTGCACATCCTTCACAGTACTGTGCCCATTCCTAAATTATTTTTCTATCAGAAGACTGCTTTAAATTTTTGCGCTTGTCATACCTCATATTTTTACATTTCTCATCCAATGACAGACAACATCATAGAATAGGGATACACAAAATTTAAGGTAGTTGGACAAACCACACACTTCACGAATCTACCATCATACAAAGCGACACAATCACAGAGGAAATCCTCACCCACAGAACTAGCCCAATACACCTAATGCTGCTTTTGTTTCTCAAATTAAACCATCATTCCACATTTTCTTTGCATGAACAAAACTAAAGATCAAGGCCTTTTATTTTTACTATTCTAAAATTCAATCTTTACAAGGTAAGAAAATCTTAACTCAAAAACAAATAAACAAGTGAGACTTTTGTTCCAATACTGATTAGGACCCCATGGATCAGAGCCCAAATGATGCCAAACCACAAAGACGGAGATGACAGCATTAGCTCTCCATCAAGCTTTTACCTGCAGTGCCCAAAATTTTTTTTTTTTTTTAAAAAAAAAAAAATCTTCATCCTGGCAAAGGCAAGGGGATGGGAGATGAATCTAGACCATCCCACCCATGGTTCCCTTGAATATTAAAGATGTAGGAAGTGGGAAATTATTTAAATCTGCAGGGGTACATGAATCTTATTCTTTGTTTAAAAAAAAAAATAATTAATAAAATTTAATATTCAAATATATATTTGACAACAAACAATTTTCTCAAAAAAAAAAAAAAAAAAGAAAATTATTTTTTAATATTAAAACCTTGTGAAATAGTAATTTTAAACGGGGATATCCCACCTTGCCTTGCTTCTGACCCAATTTTAATTACCTGCTCAGCTTGCCCCATTGCCAATCTTACGGAGAGACTTGAATATTGAAGAAAAAGTGCAGATTTCCATGTGCTCATAATTTCCATATAAGCATAAGAAATGACATTTTTAATGAGAAACCATTTTTTTTTTAAACATCAATACAACCATTTGTTTAAAACAACATTATCTGTTACCCTGCTACAAACGACTTGATTAAAATTCATTTCTTCTTCTCTTCGTTTTTTTTTTTTAAAAAAAATTTCTTCCCATGAATTTGAGTTAATCTCTAAACCAAAGCCAGCAAACATATATGTACATGAAAAATGCACCAGTCACCAAAAAAAAAAAATTAAGGAAAGGAAAGGGAAGAAAGCAAATTTTGACAAACAAAAATGCTACCAGAAATTTTTTAAAAAAATGATAAAATAAAATAATGAAAAACTATGAAACAACAGTAAAGAGACCATACTTGGAGAATGACCCACTTCGCAATTGTAGATTCCCCAGCCACATCCACCTATTAGAAAATGAACCATGAACATCAGCCAAGATTTTAAGTGATCCACGAACTGAAAAAAAAAACAAAAAACAAAAAACAAAGAAATAGACGAAAAGTACAGCAATAAGTGAACTAAGCCAAGTTACAATCCATAAAAATTACAACATTCAAAAAGAAAAACAAGAAAATCAAAATAAACCCAAATGGGTTAGAGAAGTATAGTTTGGTACTGACGACTACAAATTCCAAGAAGAGGAAAAAAAAAACCTTTAAACAAGTTAGAAAAAAGCAGTTCTTATGTGGAAAAGAATTCGAAAGCCAACACCAGAAGTGAGAAAAGGGTTTAGGAAATGATCCAAGAAGCAGAGACTCCATAGCCACCACATGGTTGTAATCAAGAAATGGTGGCTCTTTTTCAGTTGATTCAATTCCCAAAACTAGTAGTACTATACTTCTTCTGTTTCTCTTTCTAAAGAGGATATTTTCAGTTTGACCAAAGTGGGTTTTAGAGCACAGGAACTGCACGTTTTTGCAATATCACAAAATACACAACACTTTATTAAATCCAAAATACTTATAAATAATTTTTTAATTTTAATTTTATTAATTTTAAAATTAAAAATATATATTTATTTTTAATTAAATATAATTGCAATATAAATAAAATAAATTAATAAAATATTTTTTAGATAATATGAAAATTAGATGATAGTAACTTTTTAAATAAAAAATATTATAATATTTAAAAAATTAAATATTCATTATTTTTAAAATTTTATTATTTAAATCAGTTTATATAATTATTATGTATAAAAAAATTATAAAAATTATATTACATGTTAAATTTTATTTTTATATATGAAAATATATTAAATTAGAATACTAAAATTTTAAAATAAAATTTTATTTACATTTATATTTTTAGTTATACTAAATGTGTCCGACATGTGAGGTCAATAATTCATTCTTTGGCCGGCAGTGGCGTTGGCACTATGCACTTGGCGGTGGCCCCATCTGTTTTGTTTTACGTTTGTTTCTACCTACTCATTTATTTCGCTAAAAAAAACTGTTTTTTAATATTTTTTAAATAATATATTTTTTTATATTTAAAATATATTATAAAAAATTATTAATTTTTAATATTTATATGATGGTAATAAAATTTAAGTTATATATTTTATATTTATATAATCTATTATTTAATATAAAAAATACATGAAAAATAAAAAATTTTATAAGTTTTATCTATTATCGATAACTACCATTGATTAATAATAATTGATGATAAATGTTGGTAATTAATAATGAACAAAGTGTATTATAGAATTTATTTTTTATTTTGATAAATTTTATTAAAATCTGAAAAATAATTTTATATAATTTATTAATAAATATTTGATAAAATATAATTTATATATTCATTTATTTGCTCCAATATTTTATTAAAAATGTCTTATATACGAATAATTAGAAATATTTTAATTAAATGAAATGAGAGAAATAATACTTTATAAAGGTATCATTATGTAAATACATGATGTAAATACATGTTATTCTCCCACCTTTTTACCTTACGCTTGATAAGATAGGAGAGGTGAGTTGATAAAAAATTCATAGATGAAAAATAGAAAAAATTTGATTTTATTCATTTAATGAGCATGTATTTGTATAGTCATTTTCAAGGACGTTTATTGTATAAATTAGTAAAAAAAAAATATTTTTATTTTATTAAAAGATGAAGATAAAACATTATATTTTTATAATTTATTTGATAAAGTTTATTAATTTGAGCATCTTATATTTTAATTTTTACTAAAAATAGTTATTTCACTATTTAAATTCAAATATAGGTTAAATTAACCAAAAAAGTTCATTTATATTCATATATTTTTATATTTTATCATTTATAAAAATAAAAAATAATTATTTTATAATTAAGTTTTTATTGAATTAAAATATTTTAAAATTTATATTAATTATATTAAAATAGATTAAGTGATTAATTTAGATTTATTTAAACTTAAGGTACAAATTTTACCATCTGATTAATTTTTTATTTTATAATTTATTATTTATTATTAATTAATTATTCTTTTAACTTTTTAACATTTTATTAAAAAATTAGTATAATAAATATAAATAATTAAAATACTTGAAAATTGTGTTTTATATTTAAAATTTAAAATAAAAATATACAAAATTTAGAGCATTTGGACAGAGTTATTTGTAAAAATAATGACATAATTTAATTACTGATGATACATGATCTAGGTAGTATGGAAACGATAAATGTAAAAATGAACATGAAAAATAATATTTTTTAAAAATATAAAAAATGAAAGTATGGAAAACATGCAAATATCAAAAATTATAAAGATATATTTATAAAAACATGTAAATATAAAACTATATAGTCACAACCTAAAATTGGGCACTAGATCAAGGCTAAGCATTGGGTAAATATAAGGCCATTAACAAGGGTTCCAACTCTAAACCTATGAAAAATCATCTCAATCATCATCATCATTCATTCCATCTCATAATCATATCACTCAATGGGTCATAACTTAGGTGTGAGGGAGACCTTTATCTGAATACTTCCTAGAACTACCCTTAGGGAGTGCTCCTGCATATATTTCTTGTCTGATATAGATTGGATTTTGATACAAGGGCAGCAACTAATAGGACAAGCAATTGGACATTTCCATGGATTTGTACAAAAGATGGTATATAGTAAGACATGCAGATTGATTTCTTCGCTATAATTAAAAGATGAAGGAAGGAGAAATTTTTTTGTTTTAAAAAAAAAAGAAGATGAATAAAAAAACGAAAAATATATTTTCCAGGTCAATATGATGAATGATACATGTTGAAAATTGAAACAGAATTCCAGAAATTTTATGAAATTCGTTCCCAAATTCATATTTGTCATATATAATATATCAAAAATTAATTCAAAATTAGAAAAAAAATCATGTAATTTAGTTCTTTTTTTTTTTTTAATCCTTTATAAGTTTAGAATTGCAAACCAAAACGGGAGTTTTGATTTGCAATAATAAAAAAACAATGAGAGTACCGACAATCATAATAATAGTAGAGAAAAAAAAAACAAAAGAAAATGCCAATCCAGTGAAGAAGTTGACTTGAAACCAATGTTTTTAAAATGTAGGGATCGAATTAGTTGACTACTTATTTGTCTCAATTTAATTTAATTGATTTGATTGATTTAATTTAAATTTTAATGTTTAAAAATATAATAAGCAATACTTACACTTTTACAAATAAAAAAAAGTATAATATCAAAAGTAATAAAAATATATTTTTAATATTTAAATTTTGAATAAAATAGTGTAAATTTGAAAATTTTTAATTTTTTATAAAATAATATAATTTTAAATTAAAATGATTTAATTTAATTTTTAACTTTAATTGATTTTTTTTAATTTTAATTAATTTTATAATTAGTTTTAATTTTAATCAACTTAAATTATTAGTTGATTCCTAATTTTATCTATTTGATCGGTAAAATAAATGTAATTTTGAAAACACTATTTGAAAGCGAAACATAGAAAGTTGATTTGAAATTTCCTGGAAGATTGAAAAAACGCGTGAAGACTTATCTCTTGTAAGACAAAGTCAATTGAATTAAAACTATATATAGGTGCCTTTTTCTCCAATTTCCATTATATAAACTATAATAGTTCACCATCCTCAAAAAAAAAAAAAAAAAAAAAACTAAAATAGTTCACCTTCTTTCTTCGTTCGTTGAAGCTCTGTCAGAAGATATGACTTACTCGTTCGACAAATATCAAGAATCAACCCCAAATAGATTCGAGAATTCTGGTGAATCCTTTAAATGGGTAGCAGCAGGTCCTATTGGTAAGTTACCTATAAATTCATTAGCGAAAAACATACGGATTCTTAAACTATCTTAGTATTATTTTATTGATACTAATGTTAATAATTGGAATTTAATATGGTGCTGAATGGCAAAAAAAATTGATGTAAATATCGACATTTTATACTATTGATATATATTGATATAAATATATAATAATATCTTAAGTAATATAATTTTGAATTTCAAATTAAATGTAGAATGCATATTGTTAAACAACATATAATATATTAAGATTTTAATTATCATGAGTATATTTTATATCTATCAAGTTAAATTTAGTGGTATTTCAAACCAATCAAATATTATTTAGTACAAAATTTAATTTTCAGTTATATTTTATAAATTTTAACTATGATGTGATTAATGATGTCTATTATTCTGTAAGAATATCAACTATTACTGTTTGACACTATATATATATATATATATATATAGAGAGAGAGAGAGAGAGAGAGAGAGAGTGAAACATAGAAAGTTGAATGGAAATTTCCTGGAAAATTGAAAAAACGCGTGAAGACTTATCTCTAGTAAAACAAAGTCAATTGAATTAAAATTATATATAGATGCCTTTTTCCCCAATTTGCATTATATAAATTATAATAATTCACCTTCTTTCTTCGTTCGATGAAGTTCTGTCAGAAGATATGACTTACCCGTTCAACACATACCAAGAGTCAACACCAGATGTATTCCAGAATTTTGGTGAATCCTTTAAATGGGCAGCAGTAGCGTCTATTGGTAAGTTACCTATAAATTCATTAGTGAAAAACATACGAATTCTTAAACTATCTTAGTATTATTTTATTGATACTAATGTTAATAATTGGAATTTAATATTGTGTTGAATGGCAAAAAAATTTGATGTAAATATCCACATTTTATATTATTGATATATATATATATATATAATAATATCTTAAGTAATATAATTTTTAATTTCAAATTAAATGTAGAATGCATATTATTAAACAATATAAATATATATATATATATATATATATTAAGATTTTAATTAAAAAAATTTAAAAATGTATGCTAAGTTATATTTTAATTATCATGAGTATATTTTATACCTATCAAGTTAAGTTTAATGGTATTTTAAACTAATCAAATATTATTTAGTATAAAATTTAATTTTAAGTTATATTTTATAAAGTTTAACTATGACGTGATTAATGATGGCTATTATTCTGTAAGAATATCAAATATTACTGTTTGACAATATATATATATATATATATATTATATTTTATTATATGATATAGAAATAAATAAATAAATATGTATTATATTACATTATATTATATTACAAGATATAGATATAAATATAAATATAGAGAGATTAAGAAAGTCTACCATTTGATTTAAATTGAAAAATCAAATCGAATTGACTAATTTAGTACGATTTGATCAAATTTAAAATTTAAATTGATTTTTTAAAATTTTTGATTAATTTGTTACGATTCGATTCTAAAAATAAAATCATATAAATTGAATTAACTTAATTAATTAATTTTTATTAAAAATATTTTTAAAATAAATAATATAAATACAGTTTTACACTTAAAAATAAATTAAATATACTCTATATATACATATATAATTATATATAAAAATAATTAAAATAATACAATTTATATGAAAAATTCCAAATATATATATTTTTTTAAAAATGTGTTTAAATTACATCAAGTTAAATTTGATTCAATTCATTTCATAAAACCTTTTAATTCAATTCAATTCCTAAAAATTTAAAATTAAATTATTTTTACTTTGATAAAAATCGAACCAAAACCAATCAATGGATACCCTAAAAATAGACAAATACATTTCTGACTTTATCAATCTCTTTTTGCTGTATGATTTTGATTTTTTTTTAAAAAAAAAAATTTACTCTCTACCGTCAAATTTGCATTATCCTAATAGATGAAGATGGTTTGTGATTGTGATGATTGTGAGATGTGCTTGTTGAAGAATTGTGTAAATTTTAATTTTGATAATTTTGTTTGAATTACTTTGTTTTTTTTTTTTTTTTGAGTAATTTTGTTCTGATAATAATTTTAAATGTACCTATTCAGTTTTAGGTGTACTTTCAACTATAGCACTAATAGCTATAGTATATGCCATCATCGACTGCTTGAAGAAAACAGGCAGTGCCCTTCCCGTTTATGCCCGGATCGCTAACACCGAGATTGCCAACAAAGCTTCAAACCCAGAACCTTTAACTGATCATATTGCAGTAGCAATGGAACGAGATCAATTCCCAGTTATCCGAGATTCACAAATTGAATTTGCAACAGTAGAGAGATTCCTCAGTGAAATGGCGAAAGAGAAGCCCATCAGGTTTTCACCTCAGCAGATTGAGCAATTCACAAACAATTGTTCCACCATATTAGGTTCAGGGGGGTACGGAGTAGTCTTTAAAGGAGAATTTCCGTATGGAGTGCCAGTAGCTGTTAAAGTTCTTACTAACCATTCCAATAATAAAAAAATAGAAGAGCAGTTCATGGCAGAAGTAAGCACCATGGGAAGGACATACCATGTCAACCTGGTTAGACTTTATGGGTTCTGCTTCGATACATCGATGATGGCTCTTGTTTATGAGTACATGGAGAATGGATCTCTCAACTCGATCTTGTTCGACGAAAGCCGAAACATAGAGTGGCAGAAGTTGCATGAGATTGCAATAGGAACCGCAAAAGGCATAGCCTATTTACATGAGGAGTGTCAACAAAGGATCATTCATTACGACATAAAACCCGAAAACATTCTTCTCGACGAAAGTTTGAATCCCAAGGTTGCAGATTTTGGATTGGCAAAGTTATGTAACAGAGAAAGCAGTAAGGTAGCATTAAGTGGGGGTAGAGGAACGCTTGGATACTCAGCACCAGAGCTATGGCATATGAATTATCCGGTGACTCATAAATGTGATGTATATAGTTTTGGAATTCTTCTATTTGAAATTGTTGGAAGAAGAAGACATTTCGAAGCTAATCTTAGCGAGACCCACCAATGGCTTCCAAGATTGACATGGGATATGTACAAGAACAATGAGCTGAAAGTGATGCTGTCCCTCCATGGGATCCAAGAGAAGGACAAAGAGAAGGCAGAAAGAATGTGTATTGTGGCTTTGTTGTGCATTCAGCATTCACCAGATGCAAGACCTCTGATAAGCGATGTGGTAAAGATGTTGGAGGGAGGCAGGGAACTACTGCGTCTGCCTCAGAATCCATTTGAATATTTGGAATCAGCTGGTGCACCTAACAATCCGTTCCAGAATTATAGCGATGAAATCTCAAGCATGTCTGCAACACGAACAAATATTCCTGGCCAACCCTTGCGCGGAATATGCGAAATTGAGTTAGCTACAACCTAGACTATACTGGGGGTATCCTGGAGTTTCATCTATGTTCTGATTACCTTTTTTTTTTTTTTTTTCCTTTCTTTTTTGGTGCAACAAATTAGTTAGGGAAAGAATAAATTTTTAATCCTATCTACGGTTTTGGTAGGATTTATACTTGACGCCTGGTTTTTAGGTTTTGTAAATATTAACTATTCATGGTAGTATTTTAATTATATTATCAATTTTAATTCAATATATATAGACAAAATTTCCAAAAATTAGCTTCTTTTAAAATTATTTTTTTCTCACAAAACTAAAATTGCAAAATCTATAATCAACTGGGAAAATTTTTCATTTAATTTTTGCTTCTAAAATCAACTATTTACAATAACAATACCAAGTACACCCTTAATATATTTCAGTTTGAGTTGATCAGGCCGTTTAATTAGTCATATTTCATCTAATAAGTCTAAATTCTTTCACATGAATAAATAATTAATTTAAAGAAGATTCATTTCACTCTTGGCAGAGCAAACTAATCATGTTCTTAGAGAACACTATAAGATGAGCAAATCTGATCGTCAGAATGAGATTACGAAAGTTTTAGAGGTCAATCACCTGAATTTGCAGTGTCCTGAGGATCATTTAGAGCATAATCAAGATGATGACACTTCAAAGTGAACACAGAGTATAACAAAGAATCTTAGGCCGATGACATTTCATGTTTAATCATTTAAGCATCAAAGAGGCTAATACTCCATGTGACATTTCATGCAAATTAACTAAAAATTTAGAAAGGTTGTCTATTAGTCAAATTGACTATGCTAGTTTGCGAACTTTGAAGGTTTACTCATATAATCCTAGTAACGAGCTTTGAAAAGTGAGTGAGAGAGTTTTTGGATATTTAAAGTGAGCAAAGTCCTTAGGGTTGCAATACTGTAGGGTTATTCTGATGATGCTAAGTGGATTAGCGGTAATAAGCCAATGTCTTGTTGGATATTCACTTTGGGAGAGGAGCAGTTTGTCGTTCTGTTAAGGAAGGTTAACAAGTTTAGATTGAACAAGTCAATAATAAGGCTTGATAGCAATTTTACTTATACATGGTGCCGCTTCTAAATTTTGGAGTTACGAATTTTAATAAATTTTAGGAGTTATGAATAATTGGGTTGAGTAATTTATAATTTTGTCTTTTTAAATAAATTTTAACATTTTTAATAATTGAAATCGAATTAAATTCAAATCACGTTAGAGTCGAATTACTTTTAATTAATCCTTAAATCAAATTTAATCAAAATTTTCAAACCTCTTTTTTTTTTTTTTTTCAAATTGAATTGAATTTGAGTTGAATCAACACAATTTAATAAAGGATGGTAAAACTCAGTCAACTACTTAATGAAGCAAAACATGGTTTACATATGTGAGATTTTCAGTTTAGATATTATGAAATAATGATTTAGAATTGATATAATCCTTACTTTCATCTCAACTCTGAATAAGTGGTTCAATTTATGCGCATGTACTAGGGTTCGTTTAATAGCACTGCTTATATCACAATCAAAGTAGAGGATTATTTGAATACATTAGTTTATGGTGTTAAAAGAGAGATTCATGTTGATATTTACGTCAGTAATGGTACACGGCTTAAAATGGACCGAAAAGGTTACATTTTTTGCTTGATTGTCTGTAGTAACTATTTTATGTAATATAAGTAAATTCTACGATGACAAATTTTATAATATTATTAAATAAGTAAATTCTACAGTGATGAATTTGATAATATTATTAAATAATGTGATTTAATATAATATTATTAAATAGCTTAAATTTTGACTTGTGAAGAGATTACATAAATACACTGGCAAACTTGGTCAACTTAATCGCTGCAACGACTAGGAAATTGCAAACAGGCAGATCACAGTTCCCTCTAACAATCAAGAGGTCCTTTTGGTGTTCCATATAATAGGCACATAAAGATGGTGCACAAGGGTGATTCAGCATGCATCCTTGCCCGATTTAAAAACTGCAAAACAACACTCTTAGAGTCACAAAATCGAATAAACATATATAGTAAAACTGACAAGTGATATCAAACATCATTTGACCAGCCCAACCATGCTAAACGTTCTGTACTTTGCTTGATATTTCTTTAGCTTTTGCACCTTCCTTTCCCTGCAATTAAAAAAAAAATCAAAATGCGCAGCACGGTAAGAGATTCATCCACTATTAATGTCCGAGGAACAGTGCCATAAACATAGAGGCCAAAAAACAAAAGAAAAATATAGTACATATGCAATAATAGGCAGAAAGATAAATTATCAAAGCAAAAAAGCATTCCACAAATCACTAATACTCATCACATTAATATATTAAAAAACAAGTCAAGGTATCAAATGACTAAACAACCTAAACATATTTATCAACAAGACTTGGTTGACCTCTATTTGAATGAATCAAATAAGAGAATTAGCATCATTCGTTTTCTTTTCCCTTTCATCTATTCATTTCCTTTCAGGGTAAGAATAATAAAAAAATATATAAAATTAAACAGGTGGCAGTGGTACAAGAAAATATTCTCACAGGAAATCTATTATGCCTCCTAAAAACAAATACATAAAAACATCTCTTCATTTATATAATTCAACAAGTTATGCTGTCATTAACTCTTAACCAAGAATGACAAAAGGAAATTACTAGTCTTTTAAGGGAAGGAAAGGTGAGGAGGCAGGTTTTCCTTAGACACAAAATAAATCAGGATCACAAAACTTGAGTTCCCAGAAATGAATATCAATTTTGATCTGACCAAACCCTGCTCAATCTGCAACCATGCTTAACCCACTTATCTTGTAATAAACCTGAATGAAAATCTGTCAAGGTCAACCTGAAAAAACCCAATTTTGAATGGTGAAAATATTTTTAAAAAAATTCAACAGTCAATTTTTTTTTAAAAAAATAAAATCATGAGAGATCTAACCCGAACCTGCAAATCAACCAATTTTGATCCAAAACCAGCAAATTTACTCGAAATTCATTCAAAGCTTACCTTGATAGGTGATCCACAACCCGCCCAGACTCGCACAAAAAATACATGATCTGAACACCACACCACCCCCTCCCCCCAAAAAAAAAAGCCTGACCCATTTACCAGCTCTCACCAGAATCCTAAAGACTAGCCTTTAAAATTTAGAATGCATATTAGTCATATGAATGATCAAAATGAAAATCAACACCATGCAAGCTTTTGTAATACAAGACCAACAAACAATTTAAACGCAAGATATGACTGAATCATAGAATCCAAATCAAATTATAGAAATTTGAATCAAATCAATCCAAAATACATGTAATTTTGATTAAATTAAATCAAAGCAAAATTTTATGAATTCAGTTCAGTTAGATTTGTGAATATATAATTTTGGTTTATTAGGTTTTCTAAAAAAATTTTGATTCGTTTCGAATCTTAAAAAATATAAAAATTCAGTTAATTCAATTTTTGTAAAAACCAAATTGACCAAATGCTCACTCCTACCCCTCCATGTAAGTCTTCTTATTGCAGGCCATAAAGAGGGTAGCAACTTCCCCTTGCATCGCAAATTCTACTGAATGGCCTTAATGGCAATTTTTGTTACCTCAACTCATCCATGCAGATGACATGGAAAGAGGTGCTTCAAAAGGAATTAGCAGCGCTAAATCTATCTGAACATTTAGCACAAAACTATGTGAAATGGAGGAACCAGATCCATATAGCCAACCTCAACTAGCTTGAGATTAAGGCATAGTCTATTTGAGTGTCAATGATGTAAGACACAAGTAGTTCTTTAGGTGAAAAGTTATATTGATCTTCTTGTATAACTACAATTTTTACAGCTCCTGTTTTTCTCTGTGCTGCTGAATACAGTCTTTTCTTTTCTTAAAAGAACAGTTTTCAACAGGACAACAATGATGCAACAGAGACTTGGACGATAAACATTGATTTGTATTCAAAATCTTCAAAACACGTATTAAATTATATGGATTTAGGCACAGATGGACAAAGCCAGTTTGCATAACTTCAAAATGAATCCGAAAAGGAAAATATCTGGAGTTATATTTAAAGACAACCCGGTGAAATTTGATGCCAAAAAAAAAAAAAAATCTTCAGCAAGATGGAACATATATATGTTTTGCATTAAGGAAAATAGGTTGAGCTCCTGATATGACACTAGGTTTCCTAAGAATCACTCTACTGAACTGAATGTATCATACACACAGGAGTTAAGAATCTCACTACACAAGGCTGAAAATTCTTCTAAAATTGTGTTTCTTTCATATATGCAAAAAGTTCCTCAAGTGGATAGAATAGTTAAGTGAATGCATCATAGATATTTTGACAAGGCTTATTTCCAGCATGTTGTTCTGGTGACTACGCAGATCACTAGCGCAGGTTACAAAATTATCGCCCAACAAAAGTATAAATCAACCTCCCATCTGGCTACATATTTCTCTAGACTAATCAAGCTTCTAATTGGGCTTTCATTTTAGATTATTACAGCACTGCATAAATTGATGAAATAAATCCCAAAGAATAAGATAACACAAAATCTCATCTAGTCAGTGCAACTAGCTTCCAGAATTGAGACTGAGCAACTGACAGTGTGAGAATTCATGTAGACCGGCAAACAAATCCAACAAATCATTCAGAACATTCTACAGACTAAATATAAGGAAAATTAAGTAATTGTCACAATCAAACAAAGATTCAAAACAAAATCATTACACATGCAAGGCATATGGACCAAAAGGAATTGCTTCTACGCTACTTCCATTCAAGCTTCAACAATAATGTATGCCACCATACTTATTAGTGATAGTCAGCTAAAGCAGTAAATCCAATTTTTTCATGAAAAACAAAAAACGTAGTATTATAGAAGCAATTAAGCTTACCAATTCCTTAGTTTCATAATAATCATCCAACGCCCACTGATACTTGGACTGATTTAACCCAAACCAACGTGCCAAATGCTCATCTAAGTTCGAGTGAGCTGCAAAATAACTCCCAAAAAGGGGGGGGGGGAGGGAAAACCCTTTAAACAATGAAGAAGAAGAAGAAGAGCAAAAGAGGAAGAAAACTACACACCGTTTTGCACTTTGGCAACAGCATTTCGGAAGAAGCCAGAAACGGACCCATTTAATAAAGGCTGAGCAGAAACAATTTGCTGAGGAGGCGGCTGGACGGGAGGCGGTGAGGCAACCTTTTTAGGGGAAACGAAGAGCGGGGAGTCCGTGGGTTTAGGGGTGGAAGGAGGGGTGACGAATACAGTGTATGGCCCGATTTTACCGATCATAGGACGAGGAGTAGATTGGTCCTTGTTGATTGGCATTGTTAAGAGACTAAGGGAAAGGAAGAGTGAGCTTGAGAAGAGTAAAGAAAGAGAGTGTGATATAGAAACTTCTAAGAAGGAAGGGGTTGGGTTTGATATGTGAACTGAAGTGAACACTGCACGCAAATCAAGCTGTTGGATCTCTGTCTTTGATAAGAAACATTCGAAGAAAGTTTATTCAGGCATATGCCTGTGTCTCAAACTTTAGACTCATTTGATGGGCTTAAGCTTACTTTGTTTCTCTCTCTCAAAAAAAAAAATTTTGTTCCTTGTTTACTGTTTCGTAATAAACTAATTATTTTATAACAATGACAACTTCTAAAGCTTCCTAATTAAAAATAGACTTATTGGCACGTACAAACCTTTTTAAATTTCGATAAAATTTATAGATTTTTTTAATTTTAATAAAAATAGCTAAAATTTATAAAATTTTGATAAAGTTGATTAATTTTTGTAATTTTAATAAAATTAGTTAAAAATAATAAAATTTTAGTAAATAATCAAAATCTAAATTGATCAAAATAGAATAATATATCACGTAACATGGTAAATTAATTAATATGAATTTTTATAAAAAAATTAATAAAATTAGTTAACACTGGTTACTAACATCAATTAATATTTTTAATTCAATATTATAAAATTAATTAAGATAAAATGTCATATCACGTAACGTGACAAATCAATTAATATGAATTTTTACAGAAAAATTAGTAAAATCAGTTAATATTAGCTACTAACATCAATTAACATTATTATAATTCAATATTTTAAAATTGATTAAAATAAAATGATATATCGCATAACGTGGCAAACCAAGAAATATTAATTTTTATAAAAAAAATTAGTACAGTCAGTTAACATTAGTTAACAACATCAATTAATATTATTGTAACTTAATATTTTAACATGATATTTTGATCAATTTGAATTTTGACTAGATTTACTAAAATTTTATTAGTTTCGACTAATTTTACCAAAATTAAAAGGATTGATTAATTTTACCAAAATTTTATTAGTTTTAGCTAATTTTATCAAAATTAAAAATATTGTTCAATTTTGTCGCAACTCAAAAATGTTTGGATTTTAAGAGTTAATAAACCTTAAAAATATTATACATAAATTGGTGTTTTAGCCTATTCAAGAGTGGATGTCAGAAGAGAGTTACCTCTCATCTTTGGTCTCTCAAAGTTACCAAAAATTTCCTCTTCTTTAAGGCCACCATCCATGGCTCCATGAACGGTAGTCTATCCCACATTTTCTTGTATTTTCATTTCACTTTCATTTTCATTTATTGTTGAGCTATGACCATATATTTTTTGTTTGGCACAATTTTTTATTTCTCTTTTGAGTTTTTTTCAACAATGTAGGCCGTTAAAGCCAAAAAAGATACTTTCAAATGACATATTTCGAATCATAGAACCAACTTTCATTTTTTGTACTTCAAAGTGTTGATGAATAAATTCCAATGGTGTCATAGGAGATCTAGTCCAATAAGGGTTTTGTGGTCAAAACAATATTTTTTTTTTATTTTTTGTGTTTTATTTTTCTCTTGCATTATGCAAATATTCTCTTACTTTATATAGATATTCTCCTACATTTTGCAAATAATTATTTTGTTTTTAACTCCTTATATCGATATTGTTCAAAAAATGATGTCATTTGCAAATTTTATTACCTTCTAATTTCAAATTTCTTTTTTTAATTTATGTTGACTTGGTATGATAGTTTTTCTTGTGTTAATAGATGTTTCATTTTTTAAGGAGACATTATATTTTCTTACCAAGTTTGGTATTTATAATGATAACACTATTTTTTTTCAAAAAAAAAAAAAAAGAATGGATGTCAGAATTGAATCTAACCGATATAATTCCTCCTTTTCAATACTTTAAAAAAAAAAACTATACATAAAAATTATAAAAACAAATAGTTAAAAATATTATTTTCATAATCACACGTGTAATTTATAATAACTATTTTAATTTCGTTAATAATGTGAATTATCGATGAGGATCGAGGAGCTTAGCATATCATGAAGAATCCTGCATTGGGGGAGATCATAGAGAATCTTTCATTCAATTTATATACATCTTAGGGTATTTACCATTTTCAGATGTAGGATGGCAAATATTTATATAATATTTAAATAACATTGACTTCTAGTGTAGGTTTCATTTATTTTATGAAAAATATTTTTTTAAAAAATAATTTATATATTTTCTAAAATTTAAATATTTTATTATATTAATTAAAAATTAATTTTATAATTATTTCTTTAAATAAACTTAGTTAATAAGAAAACTATTTGTATTAATATATTAAGAATAGAACAATATTTTATCACATACTTCTGTCGGAATTAATGAGTAAATTAAATATGATTATGATTTTTTTCAAATACAATAAAACTCAATTTTTCTAGAAAATAAGATTTCATAGAAATTATCTTCATAAAAGTGTATCATTGTTACTCGTTTTATATATGTAGGCTTGTTTTCAACTAAATCGTAGTTCAAAAAGAAAAAAGTGACCCAGGTCCAGAAACAAAGCAAACAAGGAAAAGACTTTGTGAACGTTTTTTTAAATTTTTTTTCCCCCTTAATGGGTGAATTTGTAAGAATTTATTCAGAATCTAGTGTATGAATTTAGAACTTCAATCAACAGTTAAGCGAAAACAAATTACGTATATGTTTGCGCAATAAATTCGAAATTATTTTGAGCCATAATATTAACAACTGAAATTAAACGATAAGAAAATAAATCAGAAAAATCGAAATCAAGAGTTAAGTTTTCCTTTTTTTGACTTTCTCCCGAGACGACTACTAATGGGTGTAGCAACTAGGGTTAGGGTTAGAAAGTAGAAGAGAAAATTTAGCCTATTTATAATAAATTTAACAGACACACCCATCTCAGGTCCATGTTAAATTAAGCCCACACAGACCGTTTTTCATATTAGTCCACTAAAGGTGTCATAAACTCATAACTTATTTGATCACTATTTTAATTGAGCTTACCCACTAATCAATAAATTATATTATTCAGTCCGTTTTATAAAAATTTAAAAGAAACTAATAATTAATATTAGCCCATACAAAAAAATTTCATAAGTACGAATGGAGCAAGGGGAGAACTTTAATGGAATGGGTTTAGCCGCAACCAAAAGATACAACTTATCTCTTGTTCCATGTATGAAGGTTGCTTTCCTTTAAATTATTCAATTCCCCTCCACTCCACTCCACGAATTTGAGTTTGGTGAGATCTTCTAAGTTTGTCATTCATCGATCCATGTTTTCCTGAATCGTCTTGTTTTAGCTTTTTCCATATATTATTTTGTGTTGTTTAGATTTGGATACAGCCTATTCACCTTCTTAATCCATCTACAATTCTTAAGCTAAAGTAGTTATTTCTTGGTTAAAGCATTTAAAGGAAACAAGAAGAAATTCTGTTCATTATAAAATACAATATAAAATATGATGAATAGAAAATTTCTACAAAATTCAATATTTACAAAACCTGTAGGTTTTTTTAGATAAAAGAAATAGTGGGAAAAACTCAAAACTCGAAACGAAATAGAAAGGGGAAAAAACAATAGTCTTAAACTCTTTAAATGGCATATAGACAACTTCCTCTATTTCTTTTTTAAATGTCCCAAAATATATGCCAACCTTCATTAATTATAATTTAAATTCTCATTATCCTCATTAATTATTAAACAAGTAAAGTACATTAATTTCCTTATTAAATATAATTAAAACATAAAATTGTCAAAGAATTAAATGTAAGTTCTTAAACAATGTAAAAAACTATAGTGACAACCTTTTTGAAAGGTAGAAAGTAACTCATAAGCTTTGAAAGCTAATAGCTATATGAAAATGTATCAGTTTAGACATGGCTTTGGCCTCTACAAAATGATGAAACCAACAACGGTATGCATCGTCATAATAATGTCCAAGCAAGCCATTGGTTGCTCAGAGGCGGAGAAAGCAACCACTGTTTATCACGCACAATATGAACATACGAGAAATACAACGACAGAAAAGGAATCATCTCAAAACACTTTATGAGTAGCACATACACGTAAGTAAATGTAATTTGCTTAGTTACATTCCAACCGTTGCTTACTCATTACAAACATGCACTTGTTTCTGTTTCAATTTTTTTTTTTTGTTCAAATTACAGAATAAAAAGCAAAACATGGACATAACAAGAAACTATGCCTACATCATATCAATACCTACCTGTCTATCAGATAGTACTAACCTAACAAGGAAGATTTGTCCTATGTCCATGGTGAACGGACGGGAGCAGTGGAGGGTCGAATACAAACCTCACAAAAAACAAAAGTTTCAAGTCACCTTAGGTTAGTTCATCCGGAGCCACAACAACCTTGTATAAGAAAATGCAATAATTGACAACCATCTAATAAAGACGTCCTAACCAAAGCAACATTTTTCCAGAGTTATTAGTGACTGAAACAACAGTCTCAACTGTGTTTCCAAGAAATGACTCACATCCTCAAGTTGAAGGCTTTAGGTGATTCTTTGCGACATCTTGCCAAGAAATTTTCCGTAAATCAAATAACAGAACTAGCCAAGGACAGCTCATGAAGCTCACTTAACATCCACTCCTCCCCTGTCTGGCCACCAAGGACAATTGCCCTCGTCCCTCCTACGACACAGGTACTATGTCCCCAAGCAAATCTTGGAGGTCGGCCAGGCACATTTAGAATCCTCCATGTGGGTTTCTCATCAGTAGGATCCAAGAGATAAAGTTGTGAGGCAGAATGGAGACCAGCAACAGAGCCACCAAAGATTAGGATCCTGCCACCTGGAAGGTTTACAGCTACATGATCAAGCCTCGGTGGAGGAGCTATGCCCCCAGGGTTTCCAGCACCAGGCATTCCACTTCCAGTTACACACCTCCAGCAAGGTTCCTCCTCACTTAGATCCATAGTAAAAACATCACCGGAGCGAAATCGAAGAGGACCGCTCTTAGCTAAACCTCCAAACATCAATATCTTCCTGCCACCATAAACTGAGAGAGTGTGACCCAGCCGAGAAGGTGGGGTCCATGCTACTGGTATCTCTCTCCAGACAGGTTTTTCCATTGATAGATCAAGCAGAAATGTATCACTAAGCAGCACTCCAGAATCTGCACACCCACCAGAGACTATCAACTTGGTACCATCAAGAGTGCAGGAACTGTGCCAAGATCGTGGAAGTGGTGGGGCCAATCCAGAAATCTCACGCCAAGTTGGAGGCTTCGCATCCAAGTCCAGAACAAAGACATCATTGAGTAAGCCTTGCCTTCCACAACCTCCAAAGACTACCAAGTGAGACCCATTAACACAAGAAAGTGTATGACCC
>CATIWR010057407.1:0-43841 GCA_949677035.1 Omphalea diandra | reverse complement strand
AAAACACTTTAAGAAAAAGGTTTTAGTGTTAGCCTGCCAAAACACTTGAGTGAGGTTTTGTGTTAGCCTAGAAAACACTTTGTTGTAAGGTTGTGTGTTAGCCATTAAAACACAAATTGTTGTAAGTTGGGTGTGAGCTTGAAAAACACCATTGACTTAGTAAAATACCCAATTGAGAGTTTGGGGAGTGGACGTAGGGATTGTTTTGCCCGAACCACTATAAAATCTTTGAGTCCTTAATATTCTTTCTTCTTCTCTTCATCTTTATTTTAAATTTTTATACACCAATTCAACCCCCCTTCTTGGTGCCTAGGGACAACACTCTCTTTCTCCAGTTTGTCTCCTTGCCCTTTTAGCTTCTTCATTTGTTCATCTTTTTGTAAGGCCAACTCATGAGTTAAGAGTTTGCCTATCAACACATCGGTTGGAACCTTTCCAATTTTCAGATTGGACTCTTGTATACTACAAACTCTAGCACTAAATTTATCTAGAGGAAGAGTTTTAAAGATTTTTGTGTTTACCTCATAGATAGTGAGAGCTCTTTCAAATTTCTTCATGTTGGTGACAATGGACAAGAGCCTATTTGTCATTTTTGTAATGCTCTCATTGTCTTTCATCATGAAGAGTTCCCATTTGGTGACATACATCTCTAAACTACTTGATTTGACTAGAGTTGTGCCTTCATGATAGTTTTCTAGAGTTTTGTAAATGGCATGAGCTGTTTGACAATGTTGCACTCTTTCAATCTCTTCTCTAGATAGTGAGCTTAGAAGAATGGCCATTGCTCTCTTGTTCTTGTCATTTGATCTCTGGTGAGCTTCAACCTATTCTTCCCTTGGGATTAATTTTTCATTACCATCTACAACTTTGGTGGGTGGCTTTCGTTCCTTGATGACCACGTCCCAAAGGCCCACCATATCTATGTCAAGATAGATCTCTGTCCTATACTTTCAATGAGTATAGTCTATTCCATCAAAGTATGACTTGAGTTGTGAGTGGATTCCCTCTTTTGCCATGATCTTTGTTCACACAATGAAGATTTGATTGTGAAGCTTGGCTTTGATACCACTTGTTGGCCCTAGGCACCCAGAAGGGGAGAGGGGAGGGGAGGGGAGGGGTTGAATTGGTGTATAAAAATTAAAATTGGTAAGAGAAAAGATAAATAAGTAGGAAAGAAACACACAATTTATAGTGGTTTGAGTATAAACAACCCTACATCCACTTCCCAATTCTTAGAAATTGGGTGTTCCACTATCTTTCAAAGGTATTTTCAAGCTTACACCAAACTTTTACACTTGTATTTTGAAGGCTCACACAACAACTTATACTCCGTGTATTTTGAGGCTTACACAACAACCTTTACACTTATGTTTTAACAGGCTCACACAACAACCTCTCTTAGTGTTTTGATAGGCTAACACTATAACCTAATACAATTGGTGTTTATGCTCACACCCAATAATGACTTAAAGAATAGAAAAGAGTGAGTAGCAAAATTGCAAAAGTTTGGTTACAAAGTTATCAATTCTCTTGCATTTACATCTGTTTGGTAAGGTATTTATAGCCTCTATCCACCAAAGAGATGTTGCAATAAACTGGGACAAAATCATCAAAGTGTGCTAGACAGATTTTCGCATTAAATGCTTGATAGTCTTAATTCGCGGTTGCTACTACTTGTTCACGAAATCCAAATTCCATAAGAAAAACCCCATTTGTGTCTAACGACTAGTCCAAGTGGTAGTTTCTGATTAGTTCACCAGGAAAATATAGTCGTTGCCTTTCACCTGCTCTCAAAAGTAGCCTCTCAAAAGTAGCGATAGCGATTTTTCTTGTACAGGACGCGATTGAGGACGCGAATTCATCTGCCAAAAGTGTTTATCTTCTTTTTTTGGGTTCGCGGTCGCTGCCAACAAGTTCCCATTGTGATTTTTGACTTCCAATAGTTACCTGGGACACTTGTCAAGCTGTAGATGTGGACTTGATTCCATCTTGAGTTACTTCAAAATTCGCGGTTGCGATTAAGACGTGAAAAATATCGCAAATTCATCTGTCACTTTTAAAGTCCTTTTGGATGAGTCGCAATCGAGAATGACTCTGTGATTTCGCTTGTCTGATTTCTAGCAAGTCTCCTCATGGATCACGGTCGCGAATCTTAGATTTCAGTCGCGATTTGGAAGTCACTTTACATTCTTTGAAGACTAAGAACTCTATCCAACTTCCAACTTAAAGACTAATAAAAAAACTGCAAAACAACACTAAATTGAAACATTAGAATTGATCAATCCCTTTTGTCAAGATCAAAAGAGGTCCAAGACTTAGGGTTAACTACCCTAGTCCAACAAAATTATATTATGAAAATTATCATATTACATTCAAACATATGATCTAAATTAGTAGGTCTTTATATTTTTTCAAGTACATTCAAATGCTTGCATGCTAAGACTAGCATAGGGTGAGTACTTGTTAGCCATGCCCAATAATTTTGAGAAATAATAATTTATTACTTTGGTAAAAGGAGTGCATTGGTAACACCTTTAATGTACACTTGAAATGGATTAAAAAAAAAAAGAACACCCGTTGTTGCATAGGGAGTGTATCGATTAGCCAACCCCATGAGCTTTGATATGTAAACAAAATAAAAAGCAACTAATATTTTTGCAACAACAATATGTTGTTGCCCATTCCCATACTTGGCTATGAATGCATGTGAAAGGAAATATGCATTGCCATAGGCTGTGCACTAGTTTTCAAGGATTGTGCCATGTGAGAATGTTCATAATTTAATTACTACACACCATAGCAAAATAATATTATTGTTGTCCAATAACAACACATCTAGTACACTAAACCTAAGGCTAACATATTGAGTGTGTCATCTTATTACTAAGGCACTTCTACATCTTGGCCTTCATGTCCATGTTTAATAGGATTACCTTCGCCCTCTGTTTGTTTATGTGTGTCATGATAATCATGTCCATCATTGTCAATAGTTTAAGGTGATGAATTTCTCAATCTCTTATGTAGTTCTTACACTTTAATGTGAATGATTGCAACCTTCTCATTTAATTCTGAAAGATATGTGTTACATTTATGCTTTAACCTTTGTTGGCCTTCGATGATGTGTTAACTTTATGTACAATTTTGGACAACACATCATCTTATCATGGTTGTTCAGTTGCTAAAGTTAGAGGGATAGTTTATTATCCCACTGCCTTAGCTTTTCCAGTAACCCCCTCAACGTGATCTCTTCTACCAACCTTTTCACTTGTAGGATCAACATTACATAAGGACACAGTGTGGGTGATAAAGTTGATTTTGATTAGCCCTATTTGGTAGAGAATATCCTTGCCTATTACACACCTCGTCAACTTTGTGGCAATCTTATAAGGGGCATAAAAGTTGTCTTCATTATCTAATTTTGGTATTGTACCCTCAAAATTTGCAATTTTTGTTATACAAGGTCTAATGACAATTACTCCTATTTCTGTTTGCATTGTATGTTCATAAATCTCGATCTTAAGAATGATGGACTGTTAATTTGTCCACCCTTAAGCATGCACCGTAAAAAAAAAAAAGTCATTCTTTATTACAAGACTCTTCAATAATGTTCTACCATTTAGTGTCCATGCCATATACTTGTGCATGACATTAAGAGCTAAATTTTTAATGTTTAATGATTTTGACTTTCAGGGTAAGTATTGATTTTTTTACTATATGATTTCTTCCCATATGGAATGCATGTGAAATTTAAATTCCTTTATGAGTTGACAATGAACAATATTTTTGACTTTGAAACATTAGCATAGACCCTCTATATTGGATTGAGTGGTGATGAAGCAACCTAATAGGGGTGAATTGGGTTGTAATAAAAAAAAACAACCATAATAAAAGCAAACACACAAATCAAACACTGAGGTTTTTATTCCTTTTCAAACTCAGGAACAACCTTTCACTTTTCAAGATTCAAGGGCAACCTTTCCTTTTGCAGGATTAGGAAGAAACTTTCTTTTTACAGGCTCAAGGATAACCTTCCCTTTTACAAGTTCAAGAAGAACCTTCCCTTTTATAGGCTTAGTAAGAAACTACCCCTTGGTAATTTTCTAGGCACAAACCAACCTTTGCAACCACTAGCAAGGATAGATCCAAGTAGTGTTTAAGCCTCTCAAAGATGCAGTAAATGCATAATTAATACTCAAGAAAACCTATTCTCAAAAAGAGTAACAAAAACAAACCTTACTCTACCCAAAATATAAGCAACACCCAAAAAGGTTTGCACAAATAGTTACAAGGAGTCATAAAGATGTTCATAATGATTTCTAGCCTTTTATCTAATCTTTCTAAACTCCAAAAATACTTCTTATATAACCAACCTTTAAAACTAGCCATTGAAATAGTTAATTCAATTTGGCAGTTTTTTTGCAAAACTAGTCGTTAGAAATAACAACACCCATTGTTCTTCATCAACCCCCATTGAACTTGCAATGGTTACTTCTAACACTTATTGAATGTTTTTCAACACCCGTTGGCTTTGATTGCAATGCTTGTTGGAGCAAGAATAATGCCCGTTATTCATTTTCAGAAAGCTTGAACTTCGTGCTCTGTTTTTCAAACTTTGCACAGTTACTGTCCATACTCGTTAAGGAATTCACCTTGCCCATTGGAAACTCATTCAATGCTTGTTGAGAAGGGCCAATGCCCATTTTGGGTTCTAGAAGCTTTAGCTCAGGCTTGGACACTTTTCCAACACATATTGCGAATATGCAATACTTGTAGCTAGTTTACATCAATGCTCATTGTGAAACTTCAATGCCCATGGTAAGGTCTAGCACAACTTAACCTAAAGTACTTCTCTAACGCCTGTTGCAAAGAGATAATGCCCATTGCGAGGTCTAGAAGTCTTTGGCAAAAGAGCATCATCCAATCAACATCCATTGTTCATCCTTCAATGCCCGTGGAACTTGCATAATGCCTGTGGAACTTGCATAATGCTCATTGAACTTGTTATGGTCCTTTAACATTCATCAAGTCTTAGGGTTACATGTTCTCTAAATATTCTCCCTCTAGCATTCAGAACAATCTCCCTTTTTAATGTTCGTTGGGTCTGTTTAAATCATCCAAAAACACTAAAGTGCAAATATTAAAACTTCTCTTGGTTTGTTATAGTTTTGTTATTCTTTAAAACAATAGTTTTGTTATCATTCAAAACACATCATTCAAAGTAGAGGAGTGAGTCCAATGCCTTGGGTTACATGTTCTCCAAACACTCTCCCCTTGACATTCATAACACTCTATGATAATAGAATATTGTTTCTTATGTAATTAGAAACTTAAAGTTCATTATGCAGGGTTGCTTTTATTGTGAATATTATCACTGAGATGACATGTTACTAAAAACTAACATTATTGAAAATTGATGTGAAGAATTCCCAACCAATATTCTTCACTAATCATCTACATTTATTGGCCAAGCCAATTGCATCCAAAAATTTCTAATCTATGAACTTCCCTAGTTGTATCTCCCTCTCAGCCAACTTTTTTGCTTTTTTCATTTCATCTTTTATGAAGAATGCTAGCCCTAAGGGTTTAATGAATTTAGCTCTAAAACTAGTAGAAGGTTCAAATGTAATACTGGTAACATTTATCAGATGGGTTAAGCGATAATTCGTAGAAAGAAGTTAAGCAACATATTTAGATGTTGATTCTCTAGTTTTTTGCTTTTTATGTGTTTCATGCTTAAAATGAGGATTTTATTTTGTAACATTTTTATCCAGTACATTCCATTTGTTTAGTATCTTGGCATGATTCCATACTAGATGTGTACGACCACCTTTACCTGTAATAACTTTTTACCTTAGTTTATCGAAATTGGAAAGATTAGTTTCCATGTATATGGATTTTAGGTTTTGTAGGGTTAATTGGTGGATTGAGGGGAAGGCTTACGGTTGCGTTTGTTGATTCTCTAGTTTTTTATGTTTTCTTTCTAGGGTGTAAATGCAAGTCAAGGCGTATGTGAAGGATGATGTGCTCCCTATCATAACCAAATGGCACAATACGTTTAGATTAGAACACTGGTTAATACATATTTCAAATTTTCTATGTTGGCTTATTAAATACATTTTTAAAATCCCTTGAATCATGTCCTTCGAATATTGGATACTTTATTAACACTGTTCATATAGGTGACTAGATGCTACAAAAGTGGTAGTTTTATGAAGCATAATAGCATGTGGACTGTAAACCATTACGTGTGTCTGTGTATAATGTGTGGTAAGTAAAACTTGGTTATCCCGAGTTTAATTATATATGAATATTCACTAGTTACTACAACATCACTATTTAGTGCCCTTGGAGTTCCATAATGGTTTTATAATATATCATAAATCAATAGTGTTGAACCTATTAAGTTGCGTATTTTTGAATTGTTTGAGAGTTTTAAAGAGAAATTATATATTTGTAGTGGTGTTATTATTTAGTATATATATTGGATGATATTAGAATAAAAAAATAATGTTAATAATACATTTGTACTACGAAATTTTGACATATTCTTTATTAGTTAAAATGTTGTATTTAATTTTTTAATGTTCATTTATTATTTTTGTTCATAGAAGTAGTTACTGTATTATTATTGAATTGTGAGTTTTGATTGCTTTTTTATGTTATTTTATTAATATAAATATTTTATTTGTTGAAAATATATAAGATTAAATTTTATGTTATGAACTTGTATTAAAATATACTATATACACAATCATAATTTGTAATTAAATTAAAATAAGTAAATAAAAATAAAAAATGAAATTTGATAGTTAAATTACATCATTATTCTTGTTAGTGACAAAATTAATATTCTTTATTTGTTGAATGGAGTTCATTTGATTGAAGTTATATAAGTGTTTCATTTGATTTTCATGTAAATAAATAAAGGTTAATTCAATTTGAATCTTTTTTTTTTTGAAAAGCAATAAATAGTATTAAATAAATTATATAAAAAATTGTATCGTATAATTTCTTATCGAATTTAAAAATAACTAAACAAGTGAAATGCAAATTATAAAAAACCAAAGTGGTTGAAAAATGTTAAAAGACTTATGAATGAGTTCTTTAATTTATTATTAGTGCACGTGACTGGAAAACTCCATAACTCTACTATTTATTCGGTTTGTATTAACCATTTGATGTGAATGCTGACATATTCACTCTTTAAGTGCCAAGGATGGAGTGAAGAGGTGGAAAATGTTGGAGTTGGTTTGATGATACCTATTTGGCGGCATTTGTTTTTGTCTTGGAAAATACAAATTTATCATTATACTTGTTTATCTTCTTCCTCATGTAGGGCATTTGGGTAATATAACCTCATTAAGTAGCCACCCTCTACCATCATGTTCTAACACAAGCACTTTGGTGTAACCATTTCGTCTGTTGTTTGGCCTTTACTGAACTTATACTATACTAGTATTATTAAACCTTTAGGTTCCAAGCCTTGTTTTGATGATTACAAATAAGTCAAATGGATTGACCTTTGCCCAAGTTGTTTATGTTAATTCTTACAGATATATTAATTCCTTGACCTATGTTGATTGGAGAAGAAACTATAATTGAAAACTTTAAGTATTTGAATGTGAAGTTTAAAAGCTTGACAATCTAACAATAGTTGTTCTTTTCTCTATAGGCATTACAACCTTAGCAACGAGCATTGAAAGTTTTCAACAAATGTTGGAGTAATGTTGTAACATAAGCAAAAGCCTTATGGACTTCTATAATAGGCATTGCACAACTGCTCCATCGTAGCTGTGTTCCTTAGTCCTTTAAATGATTATTGAGATTTCATAATGGGAATTGAGTTTGCACTTAATAGACATGGTACTTTTGCATTAAATGTTAGACTAAATGATTCAAATTGAGCTCAACTCTCAAGTCCTCAAAACAGGCATTGAAGATTCACCATGGATGTTGAAAAAGCTCTCTAGATAGAGTTAAAACTTCTAAACCGTCTAATAAGGTACATTAAAAAATGCAACAATCGTTAAAGATGGCCAACAGGTAGTGGAAGTTCTCTAACAAGCGTTGAACAACTCCTTTAGTTCAATCTACAAGATTTGGACTTGTCAACAAGTGACGTCCATATCTCAAAAAATGTTAAAGGTGCTACCAACGGGCATTGAGATTCCTAATAGCCATTGAATCACTGTTGTAAAGTTTTAGAAAATAGAGCATAAAGTTCTCATCTTTCTAGAAATTTGCAATGGGCATTGTTCGGACTTCAATAAGCATTATCACTAAAGCCAACAAGCATTGAGAATATTCAACGACCATTGAAGATAAATAACTATATTATTCAAAATAGGAGCATCGAGTCAATCTTCTCTCTAATAGCTAGCACCAATAAGCATTTTATTAGTACCAATGACCGTTGAAGTTGCATTTTGCTTGAAAACCACCCATTTGCGTGAAATCAATGATACTTGATGAATTCATAATGGATGTTACTTATTTTAAGATGCAATATGAAGTAAAAGCTTTCTTTCTAATGGCTAGTCCTTTGTTTCAACCTATAAAAGGACTTGCTCTCAATAGAAATAAATATAGAACAATTCCATTAAGTGAGTATTCTAATGAGAAAGCTATTTTCAAATCAAAAGGGTGAACCAAAAATGCTCTAGCAATTAAGAGAAGTTCATTATTTAAAGCTTGTAAGAGCTATCTTTAAAACAAAGATTGAAGAACAAGCTTTCCAGATATTCACTTAATATTATCAAAAAGATCAAGCATACTTTATGATTGCTCGAGTAAGAGAGTTATCCTCATCTTTAAAGTTGAATTTTGTTTGAGGAAATCCTTGGTTAGGAGATATTAATATCATAGTTTGTGAAAGGTTTAAGGTAGTACCTGGAAACTACTTTGAAATAAGGTCTTAGTAGCACCCATAAGTCTATTTGTAACAGCTTAGTTATGCCCAAAAACTATTATTATAAAGCTTGTTAATAGTACCTTAAGGTGTCTAGATAGTGAAGGCTCTAGTGGAATACTAGAGAAGAGGATGTAGACAAGTTGTGTCGAACCTTTATAAATCTTATACCTTTATTCTTCATACATTTTCACACTTAGTTTTTATTTGTAATTACTTGTCATTGCCCTATTCAACCCTTCTTCTATAATTGGTATCAAAGCAAGTCTCTTCATCAAAGTTTAAGTGCTAAGAGCAAAGATCATGGCAAATCATGAAGAATCACAATCCATCTACAAGACACCATTCTTCAAGGGAGAAGACTATGGGCACTTCTTCATATAAAGATCTTTATTGATAATGAAACCATTAATTTATGGGACATTACTGAGGAAAGAGAAGTTCCAACAAAACTAGTTATAGAAGTCTAAGTACCAAAGCCTAAAAGTTAGTGAACTACTGAAGAAAAGAAGGCAAACCTTAAGAATAAAAGAGCAATGCAAGTTCTCTTTTGTGCAATCTACAAATCTCAGTATGCTAAGTTACAAATGTGTAAATTAGTCAAACAAATATGGGAGCATTGAAAACTTAGCATGAAGGAACTAGTGAAGTAAAAAAGAAAAGATACAAATTCATACATACATGTATGAAACATTTATATACCAACCTGGTGAAACTATTACTGAGATGTATAATAGATTTATAAACATTATGGACACTCTCAAAACTCTAGGGAAGTCCTACACAAATAAGGACTTGGTAGCAAAAATTTTGAGAACACTTCCCAAAGATAAGTGGGAAGCTAAGAAGACAACCATAGAGGAAGCTAACAAGCTAGAAGCTCTATCACTTGATGAGCTTATGGGAAAGCTATTGGCTCATGACATCATTTTTGAGAAGCCTGCTGAAAGCATAGGGACAAGGGAGAAAGACTTGGCATTGAAAGCTAAAGAGGTATGTTCTGAATCTCCATCTACTTCTTATTTGCTAACATATTCTTCTTCTAGTGATGATGAAGATAGTAGTGAAGATGAGCAGCTTGTCCTCATCACTAATCAAATAAAGAGGTTCCTTTCAATAAAAAAGAGTAAAAAGGTAAAGAGATATAAAAAAAGAGGTAGTAAGAGTCAACTCATCTGCTATGGATGCAATGAGAAAGGACATATAAAATTAGATTGTCCTACTATTAAGAAAAGTAAGTTTCCTCCTAGAAAACACACTTCTTATAAAGGAAAGGAAGTGTACAAAGCCATCTAGGATGACACTAGTGATTCCAAACCTGATGAAGATGAGACAAAAAAAGGAACTCACCAATGTTTGTCTTATAGCAACTGAGGAACAATTAAATAAGTCCTCAAGTGAACACTCATCTATTAGTGACAATGATAGTGATGGTGACAAAGAGGTAAATCCTTTTGACTCCTACTCTAAAGACAAATTGTATTCTATAATCACTAACCTCACTATAAAAGTTGAGACTTTCAAGTCCAACACCTCTTCTATTAAGAAAAAGAACAAATCTTTCAAAGATTATGTTAAGGATTAAGAAATTCTAGCTAAGAAGGTTGAGTCTCTCGTAGCTAAGAACCTTAAACTAAAAGAAAATCTCAGCAAGTTCACTAAAGGAAAAGAGAAGTTAAACTCCATCCTTGTTAAAGAAGTCCATCCATCAAACATGGATTAGGTTATAATGCCACCACTTTTATGGCTCCTTTCTTTTCTTATACAATCTTTATTAAGGCTAAGGAGAATAATGCATGCAGCCACGTTGTGAAGCAAAAAGTGTCCCAAAAGGGAAATGCCACTAATAATGGCTTAAGAGGGAAGTCTCAACACAATCACACACCATTGAGAAAAGCTCTACATAAAGGAAATTATGCCCATATGTATTAGTCTTACAAGCCTAAGAGGCAAGGTATGTAAAGACATAAAAATTGGCATAACTATAGGTATAGACACACACAACATAAAAGAGTTCTTTACATGATAAATACTCATAGACACATTACTCAAAGGAGTTATAATTCTTAAAGATACTACAAGAAGGACACTAGCTCACACACTACATATATGTACCACCTAGAAGTAGGACACTAGCTCACTTTAATGGTGATTATTTCTACTGTGGTGTATATGGTCACATTGCCTATAATTGCCAATCTATAAGGCATGGTGAGTAGTTGACTATATCTAACCCCTTAAGACCCAAGAAGGTTTGTGTACCTAATCCTTATTTTACAGATGTGCTTGAATTCCCAAGTTGGAGAGCAAGAGTGGTATATTGATAGTGGATGTTCAAAGCATATGATAGGAGAAAGGAAGTTCTTCATATAGTTGGAGAAGATTGAATGTCTCAAAAATGTGTCTTTAGAGACAATGACAAAGCCAAAATTATTGGCATAGGTAAAGTTGCTAAGGATGGCGATTCACCTATCCTTAGTAAAGTACTACTTATTGATGGGCTCAAGCATAACTTGCTAAGTGTAAGTCAGTTATGTGACAAAGGCCTTAGAGTTATGTTTGAGCTATAATCATGCTATGTATCAAGGATGAGTGATAACAAAATTCAGGTCATTGGTAGAAGAGTTTATAATATTTATGTGATTGATTTAAACTCCCTTGCCAACCATAATGCAAAGTGCTTAGTCTCCATAATAGATGAAGGTATAACCTAACATAGAAGCTAGGACATACAAGCATGGAACTCCTTAATAAGCTAAAGAGAAAAGGTTTACCTAAAATCAAGTTCATAAATGAATGAGTGTGTAAAGCATGTCACAAAAGTAAACAAATCAAATCTTCATTCAAAGCCAATAACAAGGTAAGTTAGTTCATCTAGATCATTGTGATTGCTTCACATGGATCCATTTGGTCTGACTAGAGTATCTAGCTTGGAAGGCATACATTATGCATTTGTTATAGTAAATAATTACTCTAGATATACTTAGGTATTGTTTCTCCCTCATAAGGATTCTTGTTTTGATGCTTTTAAGACCTTTGCCTAGAGAATTCAAAACCAAAAGAATTTGAAAATCTATTCTATTAGAAGTCACCATGGAGGAGAGTTTGAGAATGCCAAGTTTCATAACTTTTATGATGAGTATGGTTTCTCACGTAACTTCTCAACTCCTATAACACCATAACAAAATGGTGTGGTAGAAAGGAATAATAGAACTCTTCAAGAAATGGCTAGAACTATATTAAATGAGTATAATTTTCTTAAATACTTTTTAGCTAATGCTACACTTGTTGCCATGTTTTAAATAGAGTCTTGGTGAGATCGTTGTTCAAGAAAACTCCCTATGAGTTATGGAACAATAGACAGCCCATGATTGCATATTTTAGAGGTTTTTTATTTTATTTTAAACATTAAACATAGCCTTAGTAAGTTTGAGCCCAAATCCAATTAAGAAATTTTCCTTGGATACTCTACTACTAGTAAAGGGTATAGAGTCTTTAATAAAAGAACACTTATTGTAGAGGAATCTATGTATTTTGATGAATTTGACCCTACCTCTTTAAGAAAAGAAGAAGATGTTGATGATCTTGTAGGTTCTATGAGTCAGCTAAACATTAGAGAAGAAGGAGAGAGTGTGGATAAGCCATAAGACATGAGGAATGAAAGAAATAAAGATCTAGCTCTTCCTTCTCCTAGTGAAGAGAAAACTCAACTAGAAAGGGACTGGATTTTTAAGAAAGATCGTCTAAGAGATCTTTTCATTGGTGATCCATCAAGTAATGTAAAAACTAAATCAACTTTTAGAAATGCTTATATTAATCTTGTTTTTGTATCCCTTATAGAGCCTAAGACCATAAATGAGGCCATTAGAGATGAACATTAGGTTCTTGGGATGCAAGAAGAACTTAATTAATTCGAAAGGAATAAAGTGTGAACTTTAGTTCCTAGACCTCATAACCATTTTGTTATTATAACTAAATGGGTTTTTAGAAATAAACTCGATGAACATGGAGATGTTGTTAGCAACAAGGCTCGGTTAGTAGCCAAAGCCTATAACCAATAAAAAGGGATTGACTTTGATGAGACCTTTACACTTGTAGCTAGACTTTAAGATATTAGAATTCTACTTCCATTTACATCTCATATGAATTTCAAGTTATATCAAATGGATGTCAAAAGTGCTTTTCTGAATGGGTACATTGATGAGGAAGTGTATGTTGGACAACCCCCTAGTTTTGAAAGCCATTGTTTTCCTAAACATGTGTTTAAACTAACCAAACCCTTATATCGCTTGAAGTAAGGTCTAAAAGCTTGGTATGAGAGATTGAGAAACTTTCTTGTAGAGAAAGGTTTCTCCGAAGGTCTAGTAGACACAACTCTATTTTCTAAGAAAAAGAAAGGAGACATGTTGTTAATGCAAATATATATAGACGATATCATATTCAGTGCTACTAATGTTTACTTATGTAAAATTTTAGATTGAGAATGTGATAGCTTTAATGGCTACACTTCAGTTAAAGCTTGTGATAGATGATAAAATTAGAGAAAATTTGAGGAAGGATCCATATTTGCAGAAAATGCTATTGAAGATATAGAAAGGTAAGAAGACTGATTTTTAAATTAGAGATGATGGGATGATAGTGATGGGTAGTCGAGTCTATGTACTAGATGTTGATGGTTTAAGATTAGAGATTATGCAGGAGGCACACAATGCACTATATGCTATGCACCCTTGATGTACAAAAATGTATAAAAACTTGCAATCACATTTTTTGTGGTCAATGATGAATTTAGATATAATTGAGTTTGTTTCAAGATGTTTAACCTGCAAATAGATCAAGGCAAAACATTAAGCATTAGTAGGTAAGTTGCATCTTTTATCTATTCTTGTATGGAAATGGGAGAAAATTTTAACAGATTTTGTTATCGATTTGCCTTATACACAAAAAAGGCACAATGCTATTTGGGTTATTATGGATAGACTCACAAAATCTGCACACTTCTTGCCTATTGAACAAATAGATTCACTACATAGATTGGCTAAAATATATGTTGCTAAGATTATGAGATTACATGGCATTCTTATTTCTATTGGGTCAAATAGAGATGCTCGATTCACTTCTCATTTTTGGGATAACTTACAAATAGCCTTGGGTACTCGTTTGAATTTTAACACAACTTTTTACCCACAGACTGATGGTCAATCAGAGAGGACTATTTAGACATTAAAGGATATGATGTGAGCTTATGTGTTAGAATTCAAAGGCAATTGGGATGATCATTTGCCATTAATGGAGTTTGCATATAATAATCGTTATCGCTCCAGTATTAGTATGGCACTATATGAAACTTTATATGGTAGGAAATGCATAAGTCTAATTTTATTGGGATGTTGAAGGGATAAGATAGTTGAAGGGGCCCGAGATGGTGCTAGATATAGTGGCCAAAATCCAAGCAGTCAGAAGATGTTTGCGAGCTGCTTAAGAAAGGAATAAAATGTATGTTGATAGACATAGATAAGAAATGGAATATCAGGTTGGAGATAAAGTCTTTTTGAAGGTTTTACCATGTAAAGGCATTATTAGGTTTGGTAAATAGGGAAAGCTGAGTCTAAGTTGCATTAGGCCATATGAGATCATAGAGAGATTGGGCCTTTGGCATATAGATTGGCATTACTAGCAAAATTATCTCAGATACATGATGTGTTCCTTGTTTCTATGCTCTGAAGGTACCTATTTGATGCTTGCCATATATTATCAAAGCTATAGATTGAATTGTCTGATGATATGACTTATCATAAAAAACCAGTTGAAATTCCTGATCAGTAATTAAAACATTTAAGGAATCGAGTGATAGCCATGGTTAAAGTGAGATGGAGCCATCACTCACCTAAGGAGGCCATTTAGGAAGTAGAGGAACATATGAGATGATAATAACCCTATATATTCTGAAGTTCAAGTAAGTAAAATTTTAAGGATGAAATTTCCATAAGAGGGGGAGAATCATCACATCCTTAACCCAATTCATATGCATTTTAATTATTTTATATTTGAATATATGCATCACATGGCATAAGCATGACAATAACACTTACATTATTGCATTTGAGGTTTTTGAATGTGAATGTGGTGTTTGCATAGTAGCCTGAAAAATTGTCATATATTGTTTGCATGTTATAACATTTTAAATAATGGTGTTTTGGAACTTATTAAAAGTAAAAGGAGCATATAAGGATTAATGGATGGATAGAGGTGATGAAGGAGTGAAGAAGAGGGACCAAAAGAGAAAAATTGAGCTTTCAACCAATAGGAATAAACCACCATGATTTTATCTTGTTGGGTTAGAGCACCAAGAAGGGTGGGTTGAATTGGTGTTAAATTAAATAATAAAATGAGGGATAAGGTGTTTAAGAAGTTGAGTAGAAGAAGAGAATAATAGACATAAGAGTTTATAGTGGTTCGGGTGTTAACCAACCCTAGGTCCACTCCTAATTCTCTACAATTGGGTATTTCACTCCACTCAAAAGCTGTTTCCAAGCTCACACAAAAACCACTTACAAGTGTTTTCAAGGCTCACACTAAAACCTCTCATAGTGGTGTTTATTGCTCACACCAAACAGTCATTAAAGCATAAATGGGAATGAAAGAATGAGTAGCAAATTAGAAAGTGTAAGGTTACAAATTAATGAATTCTTTTGCATTTACATCTGTTGGATGGAGTTTTTATAGCTCATATCCACCAAAAAGATGTTAGACTAAAACTATTAATAAATCTCTAAAATGTGCTAGGCAGATTCAGCATTAAATGCTTATCAGACTGAAGTCACAATCGCTATTACCTTTTCGCAGTCGCGAATTTCCAATTTCCATAGTGAAGTCAAAAATTTCAACGAAAAATACCATTTGTGTCTAATGGCTAGTCCACGTATCAGCTTTTCATTGGTCATCTAGGAAAATATAGTCGTTGTGTTCTAGCCACTCTCAAAAGTTGTGGTCACGAGACAACCATGCCTGGGCACGACTGAGACTGTAAATTCCTCTGTTTGAAAAGAAAACTTCAACTGCTTGACTTGCGGTCGTGAACAAACTTTTGTCCTCGTAATTTTTGATCTTCAACGGACACTTGAGACACTTGGCAAGCTGTGGTTGTGGCTTTGGTTCTCTTCTTTGTCACTATGAAAGTCGTGGTCGCGACTCAGGCATGACACGCACAACAAATTCTTCTGTGACTAAGGCTTTGCCAACTTTGGATGTGTTGCGCAGTGAAGTTATCCGTGAATTCCTCTAACCTAGCTTCATCATTTCTTATGACTGATTCGCGGTTGCGATTTATAATACATTCACCGTGAATTTGGATGATCTTTGCATTATTAGAGATTTTGAAATCCATCTAACATTCAATAGCAAATCCAACTTAAAATCTGCAAAACAACACTTAATGAGGGTATTAGAATTGATCAATCTGTATTTTCAAGATCAAAAGAGGTCCAAGACTTAGGTTTAACCAACCTAGTCTAATAATCTCATCCTTTTTGGTTTTGACAATTTAGATTTATCCTAAGGAAATAAATGCATGAATTTGAGGTTGTGAAGTTGGAATGGTAAATTGTCAATATACACTTACAATCTTTAGCGAAATTTTCTAAGTATGACTTCCAAACAATCAAAGTAAAAATTCTAAAAAATTATAAGTATGATGCTCCCTCTCAAATTATACTATTATTTTCTCTCCCCCTTTGATTCTGGGATCACAATTTTTTCATTAAAAACAAAAAGAAAAATACAAAGAGATCTTATACTTGTAAGCAAGAGATCTTATACTTGAAAGCAAGAGAATCACCATCTCTAGAAATTTCTTCTTCTTTTTCATTATCTATGCCTTCTGCTTCATCTCCATCCTCAACTCTATCATGGCCTTCTTTTTCTTAAGTATCCTCAAACTCAGTAAAGTCCAAAAGATGGCAAGGAGGAACTCCCAACTTCTTTTGCAAGTCCACCATGTCACCATGAAGATATGAGAGAAAAAGGATTCTCCTATTCATCATCCTCATCATCTTGTCCAATTTGTTGTTGATGGTGGCAAAAGACAGTTTTACTGTAGGCTTAGGTTGAGGAGGGATTGGTAGGGCTCCTTCTTTAATAATAAGCCTCTTCCTTTTGGTGGCTTAGAAGGATTCCATTTTTTTAGCCCCAATTGCACCTAAGGTATAGGCATATGTATCTGGGTGAATGGCTTTGACGTTGATTAGATAGGTTTGACTTACGATATGAGGATTTCCCCCCAGTACACATTAAGGAAGTAAAAGATCCTCATGATCCCTTTGATTACCCTCTTTCCATTTAGGGATCATGCTTAAACTGCTCAAGCTTGCATTGTAGCTGCTATTTTGATGAGCGGGTATCTATTGAGGACAAATAATGGAGATGGTCGACCTGTAAATTTTACCACTTCTAGAGGGAGCAGAGTCAGGGATGTACTGACAATTCTGGTGAAGACCATCGTGGGATTAGATAGAGTGGCTTTAGGGGTCAATGATTCCCTTACAGGAAGCCCACTATTACTTCAAGTATTAATTCTTCTTATAACCATTTTCCTTCTCTTTCTTTTTATTTCTTTTTCTTTTTTCTCTTTTATTTTTCTTTCTTATTCTTCTTTTCTTTATTATTGCCCTAACTTTTGCTTGGACCCCTTACGGGTTTCAATCTAGTGGGCTACTTAATTTTGCTTAGGCCACCCTTGTAGGTTTTCAACTAAATAATCATTTTATTTTCATTTTCTCATCATTTTTCATTTTCTTCCTTTTTTTGGATATGGTTGCAAGAGAGGTTGGGACTGCTGGCTACGATGACAATGGATGTGAGACTATATTACCCACGACATCATTCAAATTGTTGCATGACTAGACCACCTACTACTAGAGTCAAATAGGCTGAGTGGATGTCCCACATCACTGTCACTGACATCCGTTAGAGCTACCCATGGAACTTGTCGCGTGTTACTTTGAGGACTTATAAGAATTGCATCCATCATCCTTTGTACTTTGGCTTTAGACACATTTTACGACCATACTCATGTGCCTCATCAGTTTAGTGCTCCCTAATTTGAGGTACAACTCCTCCATTCACTCATTGATGGCCCTCTAACTCAAAACTTCTTGGATAGGGTTGAGACCACTTGGACCGATCATCATATCTGCGACTTCTATATGAGTCAAAACTCTCAACATCATGATGAAGCAAACTATATGGCATGGTTATGCAACCTTTAGAGTTATAGCCATCATATTAACAAACTGTAGACAATGATCTTTTATAAAAGAAAAATCATCATACATTTAATTATAATTTAAAGACATTTATGATTGAATTTACTTAAATTATGCAAATGCACTTCCATTTAATATTATGCTTGGCATGAATCACTTACATTTTGTATATTGCACATTAATTGAATGCATGATTTATACTTTTAATATTGGCACATTAGATTATCTAATTATCTTACTCAATACCTTTGTCGCCCTAGTCTTCTACTCATCCTTCCCTGTCTTCTCACCTAGTTGTCTTGCCAATGATGCCCTAGTGGTCAATCATAATCTCTCAACTTTTCTATACTCATTTTGCTTATTTTAATGCTTTAACTTTCGCCTAAACTACCCATTCAAGTTTTCAACTTAGCGAGCTTTTCTTTTCTTTTCTTCTTTCTTCTTCATTATTTATTTATGCCCTAATTTTTGCTAAGTTGCCTTATCGGGTTTTCAACTTAGCGAGCTATTTCACTTTTCTCATACCTTAAATGAAATACTTCTTTAGCCAATTTAGATTAATTGACTCGGTGAATTCATTCTCATTCATATCTATTAATGTCATAGCTCTACCTGAGTAAATTTGCTTAACCACGTATGGGCTTCCCAATTTGGCCTAAATTTCCTTTGAGGATCTTAAGTCTACGGTCGGATTGCCATTAACATTAGATCACCAACCTTTATCATGCTTGGCTTAATTTTCTTCTTGAATGAATGAGCCATCCTAGCTTAACACAACTAAATATGATACAAGGCCTTCAATCTTTTTTCATCTAGTAGAGCTAGCTGTTTAAATCTATTTCTTACCCATTGATACTCAGGGATGTTAGACTCCACTAGTACCTATAAAAACTTAACTTCTAACTCAATCAGTAGCACAACCTCTATTTCATACACAGGGAATACGATGTCTCATCTAGATTGATGTTTTCATTATAGTTCGATAACCCCATAAGGCAGAAGGTAATTTCTTAGACAAATCTTTATACATTTCAACCATTTTGGCAAGGACATTTTTAACATTCTTATTTGTCACTTCCACTGCACCACTAGCTTGAGGTTTATAAGGTGACAACTTATGGTGGACCACCCTGTATTTCCTTAATATATCATTGACCTCTACCTAGAAATGGACACCATTATCTATAACAATATGGTGTGACACTTTGTAACAACAAATGAGGTTTTTCTCCATAAATCGTGTCATTTGCTTTACCTCTAACTCATCAAAGACTTTCACCTCTACCCAATTTGAAAAGTAGTCCACTATCACTACGATGTACTTGTGCCCCCTAGTAGAATCTAGTCTGATATCTCCAATTACATCGATGCCCCATAATACAAATGACCAAGGTGAGGCCAAATTCTACAACTCAATTGGTGGCAAGTGATAAGTCTTTCATGAATCTAACATTCATGACAACTCTAAACTTTCTAAATGCAGTCATGTTCCATAATGGTCCAGTAGTATTTGAGTCTCAGAATTTTCCTTGTTAATACTTTCCCATTCATATTAGGACCATAAACTCTTGCATGTACCTCTTTTATGACTTTACAAGCCTTTTCTTTAATCAGGCATCACAAATGAACTCCATTAGGCATTCTCTTATACGTTACCCCATCATAAACCACGAGCTATGAAGATAACCTCTAGATCACATCCTATCCTTTATTTTAACACCTTCAAGGTACTTGCCACTTTCTAAATACTTTTATATATCAAAATACCAGGGTCAGTTCTCCACTAACACCTGAATTACTCCTATATCCCTATAACATGACACCTCATATCGAAGCATGATAAGAGGTTTCATAGGCATTGCCTTTAGTCTGTCCCAGATGGAGACCAAAATGGCTAAGACATCAGTCATTGCATTCTTTTCTCTTGGCACATGATGAAATATGACTCTCTAAAAATTCTACACTAACCTCTTTATATGCTTGAGGTATAGGCCTAAACATTTTTCTTTCAATTCCCACTCTCTTGTTGCTCGTGAAATTACCAGCAATGGGTCCTCGAACACCATTACTATTTTAATGCTTATTTGCTTTAAAAGTTTGAGTCCTAGTGCACATGCTTCATATTCAGCCATATTGTTAGTCAGCTTGTAATTGAGCTTCTTACTACACAGGAAAGAGTTATCCTTCGGCTGAGATCATGATCACCCCATACCTTTCCCCTTCTTATTTATAGCTCTATCAAAGTACACTCTCCATCCTTGGGGCTCAATTACTTTTAATCCTTCATCTGAGAATTGGGGAAGCTTAAATTTTCCTTCTTCAATGGGTTGTTATGCCAAGTATTCTGAAACTACCCGCCTTTTGATCACCTTCTTGGCTATATACTCAATATTAAATTCAGTCAGCATGATCAACCACTTTGATAATCTCTCCGTCATAGAAGGGGCCTTATATAAGTACCTAATCGAATCAACCTTTAAAACTACCTCTACTGAATACGACTAAAAGTAGTGTCTTAACTTCTTCGTTGCCTAGAATAACACTACATAGGTCTTCTCCACTTGGTTTTACTTCTCTTCATAGGATAACAACTTCTTGTTGAGGTAACATACTGCATGCTCGCTCCCTACTTCATCTTCTTGAGCTAACATTGCACCTACGAAACTATCTTCCACTGTTAAATACAAAGTTAAAAGTCATTCGGGCCTTGATGGCTTCAATGCTGGTGGGTTAGTCAGATAACCTTTTATCTTTTTGAAGGCCTTTTGACATTGCTCATTCCAATCCATCGGCTGATCATTCCTTAGCAACTTAAAAATGGGTTTACAAATAGGGGTCAATCTTGCCATGAACCGGGTAATGTATTATAAATGGCCTAAGAAACCTCATACCACTTTCTTTGTCTTAGGTGTAAGACTTTCTTAAATAGCCTTTACCTTATCTGGATCCACTTTGATTCCCTTCTCGCTTACTATATGTCCTAATAGCTTACCAGAGGTGGCCTCTGAACACACACTTCTTAGGATTTAACCTTAGATTGTACTCATTAACTCTCTTTAAAAAATTTCACAAAGCTTCAAAGTGCCTTTCCCTAGTCTCCAACTTCACGATTATATCATCCACATACATTTCTACCTCTTTATGGATTCAAGTCATGCAGTAGGGCAGTTGCCATTCGCTGTTAGGCCACACCTGCATTCTTTAGCTCAAATGGCATCAGCTTGTAGCAATACAACCCCACTCTGTGATAAAAGTTATCTTCACCTTATCTGTAATAGCCATGAGAATTTGATTATACCTAGAGAATCCATCCATGAAGGAATACATGACACAAGTTAAGGAACTTTCAACTAGCACATCTATGTATGGTAAAGGAAAATTGTCCTTTGGGCATGCTTTGTTCAAATCCCTATAATCAACACACATCCTTACTTTTCCATCCTTCTTTGGTACTAGCACTATGTTGGCTAACCACTTTAGGTAGTCTACCACCTCTAAAAAGTTGGCACTCAACTATTTTACTACTTCTTCCTTGACTAACTAGGCTCATTTAGGTCTCATCCTTCATAGTTTCTGTTTCAGTGGCCTCATGTGTGGGTAGGTCGAGATTCTGTGTTTTGTAATTTGCCAATCGACCCTTCGCATGTCCTTATACATCTAGGCGAAAACCCTCTAATACATCTTGAGTAGTTATTCAAACTTTTTTTGCTATTCTAATATGACATCATTAGCAATGAGCAAGATCTTTGGATTTTCCTATATGCCAAGGTTAAATATAATAGTATGCACAAAATTAATGTTAAATATGCTCATGAAATGATGCATTCCATATATACTATCATTAGGAAACACATCACACAAGTAAGCAAACTCATCATTCATTGTCTTAAACTTAGAAAGAAATACATCTTCTTCAAAGAGAGTAGAAATAAGGACATATGTAGTATCAAGAAAGTCCTCTTCATTTGGTTGGTTGACTAGAGCCTTTTCTGTTTAAGCCTTCACATTTTCTTAATCCTTCACTTCATCAGTCAAAGTCTCAAGATCAACATTCTACATTACATCTGCCTTTTTCCCACCATCTGTTCTGGCAATAGCCTTGACAACTTATTTAAAACTCTGTTTCATTTGATCATCATCCAGTTTAATCTTTAGAAATTCTACCTAATGTATTGCTCCATTTGCCATGGTAGGCTTAATTTTTATCACAAAACTATTCTTTTCTTCACCACCTACTTCCTTAATAAAGTTCATAATCATGCTCTCAATATCTTCTAATTATATCCTCATGTAGGAAGCTTTAGTGAACTTACAAGGCCTAGTATACTCCTATTCTGAGTCCATAAATGATGCACTCCACTTTAGCAAGTCAGACCCTTCCTCTGCACGATCTTCCTTGATGACCCAAAAGTTCTGCTCTAGTGCATATTGCTTCTTTTATTCGTCAGTGAGATCTTCTTCTTGTCCTTCCATGGCCATGTAGACTGAGGACCATATAGAATCGCATGCTAGCCTAACTCTTGACCATCCATTGTCTCTATGATCTATTTCCCCTCATTCTTCTATTTTTTTCTTAACATCCTCTAACGACAATGAGTTTTGATAATAGGTTGTGTGAGAATTTATGTGTATCGTGCAACTAAGTTGGAAAGTCGATTCGAGAGCCGAACAATATGGGTTAGTGTTTCGAGCCTTTAACGACCCTTTTTACATTAGCTTTGACCAATTATCTTCTTTTTTTAACTTTCAAGTCGGAGAACATATTCCCTTCATCATCTTTGCACTTGACATTATATACTTTAAATTTTGATCGAAGATTTCTATTGAAACCAAACATGACCCCCCTGCTCTTTATCCAAACACATCAAATCCCTGCCCCTTTGGATCCTTCATCGCATCATCACCTTCTCCATAAATGCAAGAGGTGATGGTAATGAGAATGTGTCTCAAAAAGACTTGGCATTTTTATTTTGCCTTGTCAAAAATAAATCGATCCAAACCAGCCAATACCTTGTGGATCAACTAATCCACATGAGTACAAAACCAAAAAGCCAATTTCTCTTGCCCTCCCACATTACAGCCATCTATCGTTTTATTGGAGCACTTGATGAGGAGAAAGAAAAATTCCTCACCAAGAAGCTCCTTCCATCTCAAAACTTCTTAGACCTCACTACCAATGCTATTCATCCGGACACATATGTTTATACCCTTAGTGCAATAGGGGCAAAAAAGATGGAAACCTCCTAAGCTTCAAAGAGAAAGAGGATTCAAATTGAAGAAGGCACCATACAAGTCCCTCTTCTTAAACTAAAAACCAAGATGAAGTTGTCTCTTGCCACTATTGATCAAAAGTTGGACAAATTAATGAGGATGAAGAAGAGAAGGTTCCTCTTCCTTTCATATGTTCACAATGATATAGTGGATCTCTAAGAGAAACTAGGAGTTCCTTCTTGCCACCTTCCGGACTTTATCGAATTTAAAGATACGCAAGATAGAGATGACAATGAAGACGACATTGAGGATGGGGATGAAGCTGAGGGAGCAACACAAGCACAAGAGACACAATCTTCCAGAGATAATAATGATTCTCCACTCTTCTAGATTAGGGATCTTTTGTATTTGTTTTCATTTTCTTTATGCTTTTTATTTAACAAATATTGTGATCCCACAGTTATATAAATAAAAAGTTGTTTCCTTGCAATACATTGTCTTATGTATTTGATGCATTTTATCTTTATCAAAGTATTCTTCTTTTACTCCTTATGTATGCTTATAATTGTTTCTCATTTCCCTCTTACACTCTTTTTTTGATCTTGCCAAAGGGGGAGAGATTGTAAGTGTTGTAGTTTAAAAGGGAATATTAACTTAAAAATTATAGCAAATGTTAAGGAGGAGCATCATACTTAGCTTTTTAGAAATTTCACTTTGATTGATTGAATGCCAAACTTAGAAATTTCATCTTAAGCATTCATTCATATTATACTCCAACTTCACATTTTTGTATTATTTTTCACTTAGGATCAATCTATGTTATCAAAATAAAAAAAGGGGAGATTGTTGGAGTAGGGTGGTTAACCCTAAGTCTTGGACCTCTTTTGATCTTGACAAAGGGGATTGATCAATTCTAATGTTTCAAATTAAGTGTTGTTTTGCAATTTTTAGTTAGTCTTTACATTAAAAGTTGGATGGAGTTAAAAAATCTCCAAAGTAAGCTAGTGCCTCCTAATTCACGACCGCGAACTAGACCAAGGTAGGTTGACAAAATGGATAGGCATATTCGTGGGCCACTTCTCTGCCACAACCAATTCAAAGAAAGGAAAGCCAAAGTCACAGACGAATTCTCGGTGTGAGTCATGCCTCAGTTGCGATCGCGAATTTCAAAGTAACTCAAGAACAAATCAAGTCCATAACCACAGCTTTACAAGTGTCCCAGGTAACTGTTAGAAGACAAAAATCGCGATGGAAACTTATTAGCAGCGACCGCGAATCCAAAAGAGGAAGATAAACACTTTTAGAAGATGAATTCGCGTCCTCAGTCGCATCCTGTATAATTAAAATTGCGATCGCCACTTTTGAAAGCAGGTGAAAGGCAATGACTATATTTTCCTGGTGAAGTAATGAGAAGCTACCATGTGGACTAGCCGTTAGACATAAATGAGGTTTTCCATATGGAATTTGGATTTCACGATCTCTAACGAGTAGTAGCGACCGCGAATTGATACTGTCAAACATTTAATGTGAAATTTTGTTTGGCACGCTTTAAAGATTTTGTACTAGTTTAATTGCAACATCTCTTTGGTGGATAGAGGCTATAAATACCTCACTAAACAAATGTAAATGTAAGAGAATTGATAACTTTGAAACCAAACTCTTGCAATTTTGCTACTCAATCTTTTATATTCTTTCAGTCATTATTTGGTGTGAACATAAACACTAATTGTAATAAGTTATAGTGTGAGCCTGTCAAAACACTAAGAGAGGTTGTTGTGTGAGCCTGTAAAAACACAAGTGTAAAGGTTGTTGTGTGAGCCTCAAAACACAAGAGTATAGGTTATTGTGTGAGCCTTCAAAACACAAGTGTAAAAGTTTGGTGTAAGCTTGAAAACACTTTTGAAAGATAGTGGAACACCTAATTTCTATGAATTAGGGAGTGGACGTAGGCTCGTTTATACCTGAACCACTATAAATCTTGTGTTTATTTTCTACTCATTTATCTTCTCCCTTTCTTGTTTTAATTTTTATACACCAATTCAACCCCCTCTCCCCCCTTCTTGGTGCCTAGGGCCAACAACTGGTAAACTTTCTCTCCATGATTTAGATGTTAATGAATTAATTGATTCTAGCTCCACACATTCATTCATTTCATTGAACATGACATCATAATTATGTAGTAAGCATCAACCTTTATGTTTTAATATATGTGGTAATACTTCTTTGAGAAGATGTGATAATTATGGATAAGGTATGTCGTGATTGTGTAATTCACATTGATGATGTTGAATTGAATGTCAATCTAGTATTATTGCCATTCTGTGAATTTGATATGATACTGGGTATGGACTAGTTGTCCAAATATCATGCAATAGTGAATTGTTTTACTAAGGAAGTTGTTTTGGAATCTCTAAATCGTACAAGGGTTATGTTTCAAAGGGAAACAAAAATTGTACATGTATGTTTAGTTTCTTCTATCAAGGCTTTTTGTATGATTAAAAGTGGTTGTGAGGCTTTTTTGAACATATGGTAGACAAAAGGTTCATAAATGAATTACTTAAGAATGCTTTACTTGTAAATGAGTTTCTAGATGTGTTCCCAGCTGATTTACCTAGTTTGCCACCTGAGAGGGAGATATAATTCATAATTGAGTTAGTCCCAAGAACTACATCAATGCCCATTCCACCTTATAGGATGGCTCTAACTGAGTTGAGAGAATTAAAAACCCAATTGCAGGAACTACTTGAAATGGGATTCATCAGACCCAGTGTGTCACCTTGGGGTGCTCCAGTATTATTTGTTAAAAAGAAAGATGGGATAATAAGGTTGTGTATTGATTACATGCAGTTAAATCGGGTTACTGTGAAGAACAAGTATCCTTTACTAAGGATAGATGATCTGTTTGACCAGTTACAAAGAGCACAAGTGTTTTCTAAAATTAGCCTAAAATCAGGATATTATCAGCTCAAAATTTCAAACCCAGACGTACTGAAGATAGCTTTTCAAACTAGGTATAGGCATTATGAATTTGTGGTGATGTCATTTGGTTTGACCAATGCACTAACTGTGTTTATGGCTCTTATGAACAAAGTGTTCCAGCTTTATTTAGACAAATTTGTAATTGTGTTCATTGATGACATATTGGTGTATTCAAGGAGCAAAGAGGAGCATGAACAATATTTAAGGATTGTGTTGCAAATTTTGAAAGAAAAATAACTATTTGCTAAATCAAGCAATTACAAGTTCTGGATTGACCATGTGGCATTTTTAGGACATAGTTTTTGAAAAGGGCATAAAGGTGGATCCAAACAAAATTGTAGCAATAGTAAAATGGGAAACCCTAAAGAACGTTACAGAAGTCTAAAGTTTCTTAGGACTAGCTGTGTATTATCATTGATTTATTAAGAGATTTTCACTTATAATCGCTCCTTTGACTAAGTTACTTTGGAAAAATTTACCATTTTAGTGGTCTAAAACATGTTAAGAGAGTTTTGATGAATTAAAAAATAGATTGACATATGCTCTAGTGTTAGCCGTTCCTACCAGTAATGGAGGATTTGTAGTATATAGTGATGCCTCTCATCAAGGATTGAGATGTGTTTTAATACAACATGGTAAGGTAATTACATATGTATCTAGACAATTGAAGCTTTATGAATTATCTTACCCATTACATAATCTAAAACTTGTTGTCGTCATGTTTGCTTTGAAAATATAGAGACATACTTGTATGGAGAAACTTTTCATATATTTACAGATCATAAGAGCTTGAAGTATTTGATGAATAAAAGGAATTAAACATGAGATAAAGGCGGTGGTTAGAACTACTAAAAGATTATGATTGTACCATTGACTATCACCTAGGGAAGGCAAATGTGATTGTTCATGCTTTGAGTAAGAAAGCAAGAAGCCGTGTAGCTTATTTACAGGTATTTCCATTGTCTTATTTAGTTCAATTACGAGTTATGAATATGGAACTAAACATACAAAAGAATGAGGTATTGATTGCTACTTTTCAAGTGAGATCAATGTTGCATGATCAAATTAAAGAAGTATAGGGTAAGGATCTAAAATTACATAGAATGATTGAAATGGAAAAATAAGGGAGACATGGTGATTTTGATATTCGAAATGATGTGTTAATGTTGGGTTCTCGTATTTTTATGCCTAATGTTGAAAACTTGTAAAGAGAAATCCTAGAAAAAGCACATACTGCTTTATATGCCATGCATCCAGGAATGACGAAAATGTATAATGCCTTGCGATCTCATTTTTGGTGGCCTAAAATGAAGAAAGATGTATCTGCCTATGTTTCAACATATTTGACTTGTCAGTAGATCTAAATAGAACATTAAGGACCAACTTGAAAATTCTAACCATTGACAATTCCAACATGAAAATGGGAAAAAATAATCATGGACTTTGTATATGGGTTATTGAGAACTTTGAAGAAGAATGATGCTATATGGGTGATCATTAATAGACTAAATCAGCTCACTTTTTGTCTATTCGATGGGGTAGTTCACTTAAGCACTTAGCTAAGAAGTATATGGATGAAATTATCAGATTACATGGAGTTCCAATGTCTATTGCATTAGATAGAGATCCATGATTTGCATCTCAATTTTGGGTCTGTTTGCAACAAGCTTTGGGTATCAAGTTGAGTTACAATACTACTTTTCATCCTTATACGATGGGTAATTAGAAAAGACAATTCAAACACTTGAAAACATGCTTTGAGCTTGTGTGATAGAGTTTAAAGTGCATGGGATGAATATATTGCTCTGATTGAACTTGCTTATAGTAATCATTATCGTAGCAGTATACAGATGGCATCATATGAAGCACTGTATGGAAGAAAATTTCAAAGTCCTATCTATTAGGATTAAGAAGGGATGCACATTTTAGAAGGGTCAGAACTAGTGTAAGACACTATGGACAAGGTGAAGGTAATCAAAAGCAAACTTAAAACAACACAAGATAGGCAAAAGAGCTATGTAGACCAACACAGAAGAGAAATGAAATATGAGGTGGGAGACAAAGTGTTCCTTCAAGTTTCACCATGGAAAGGAATAATTCAATTTGGCAAGAAGGAAAAACTTAATTCTCAATACATAAAACCAAATAAAATCCTAGAAAGAATTGAACCAGTAGCTTATAAGCTAGCACTACCACCAGAGATGGCTCATATTCATGATGTATTCCAGGTGAGCATGCTCAAAAAGTATCGGTCTGATCCTACATATATACTTAGAGATCCAATAATAACAATTGCAAATGATGTAAGTTGCATTAAAGAACTAGTGAAATCCTTGTTTATAAGACAAAATAGTTATAAAATCGAGAAATCCCTTTGGTTAAGTTGTTATAGAGAAACCACTCATAAGAAGAGGTTACATAGGAAATCGAAGAGAACATTAAATGATAATAATAAACATTTATTTACAGGTATTGAATTTTGATGATGAAATTCTTCATAAGAGGGGAAGAAATGTAACATACCTATCCACATTCGTTGGCATTCTTACATGGACATATGCAATGGATAAATGATCATTTACATATGTGAATTAGATAAGCACGACGATGCCACTTGCACTATTGCATTTGGGACACTTGAACATATATGTAATATTTATATAGTTGCATGGCAAATTATCTTATGTTATGTGCATGTTATATCATTATAAATAATGGTGTTTTAAAGATTATTTAAAAGTATAATGAGCATATGCATATTAGGATATGGATGGAGGTGATGAAAGAGTGAAGAAAAGGGACTAAAAGAGGAAAGTAAACTTCCAACCAATGGAAATGAAACACCATTATTCTGTCTTGTTACAATAGTTATAAATAGAATTTATCACCTTTCAGGATCAAAATAAAGAGGTTAAATGTGAGGGGAAACAGAAGAAAGAGAGAGCTAAGGAAGAAAGAAAGGAAGGAAGAAGAAGAAGAAAAAGAAGAAGAAGAAGAAGAAGAGGGAGAAGAGTGAGCTGCCTAGGAAGGAATCCTAAGGTTTTCTGGTTTTGGGAAAATAGGTAAGTTAATTTACCTTCTTCCAACATGAAATTAACCCCTCATGACATGTTAATCATGCATGGTTTGTAAGAATTATGGAGTATTTAAGGTAGAGCTCATGTATGGAAGTTGAAATTCAAGAGAAACAAGAGCTGATTGTGTTGGTTTTGTTGTTAGAGCAAAATTTTTTACCTATGATTTCATAACCTAGAAGAGGAATTACGAAAAGTGTCAAATATGAAGGTTATAGCTGACTTACTTGGGTTTCCACCTAATAGGGAGATAGAATTCACAATTGAGTTAGTCCTAGGAACTGCACAAATATCCATTCCACCTTATAGGATGGCTCTAATTGAGTTGAGAGTTACCTAATTGCAGGAACTACTTGAAATGGGATTCATCAGACCTAGTGTGTCACCTTGGGGTGCTTTAGTATTATTTGTTTAAAAGAAAAATGGGACAATAAGGTTATGTATTGATTACAAGTAGTTAAATCAAGTTACTGTGAAGAACAATTATCCTTTACCAAGGATAGATGATCTGTTTGACCAGTTACAAGGATCATAGGTGTTTTCTAAAATTAACCTGAAATAAGGATATTATCAGCTCAAAATTTCAAACCTAGACATACCAAAGATAACTTTTTGAACCAGGTATAGGCATTCTAAATTTTTGGTGATGCCATTTGGTTTGACTAATGCACCAACTGCATTTATGGCTCTTATGAACAAACTGTTCCAACCTTTCTTATAAAAATTTGTAATTGTATTCATTAATGACATACTGGTGTATTCAAGGAGCAAAGAGGAGCATGAACACCATTTAAGGATTGTGTTGCAAAATTTAAGAGAAAAATAACTATTTGCTAAATTAAGCAAGTGCGAATTATAGATTGACCATGTGGTGTTTTTAGGACATATAGTTTCTGAAAATGGCATAGAGGTGGATCCAAATAAAATTAAAGTAATAGTAAAATGGGAAACCCCAAATGATATTGCAAAAGTCTAAAGTTTCTTAGGACTAGTTAGGTATTATCATCGATTTATTGAGGGGTTTTCACTTATAGTAGCTCTTTTGGCTAAGTTACTTTGGAAAAATGCAGCATTTCAGTGGTCTAAAGCATGTCAGGAGAGTTTTGATGAATCAAAAAATAGATTAACATCTGCTTCAGTGTTAGTCATTCCTATTGGTAATAGAGGATTTATATTATATAGTGATGCCTCTCATCATGGTTTGGGATGTGTTTTAATGCAACATGGTAAGGTAATTGCATATGCATCTAGACAACTGAAGCCTTATGAATCAGGTACATGACCTAGAACTTGCTGCAGTTAAGTTTACTTTGAAAATATGGAGACATTACTTGTATGTAGAAACTTTTCAAATATTAACATATCACAAGAGCTTGAAGTATTTGATGAGCCAAAAAGAAATAAATATGAGATAGAGGCACTGGTTAGAATTACTAAAAGATTATGATTGCACCATTGAGTATCACTCAGGAAAGGCAAATGTTGTTGCTGATGCTTTGAGCAGCAAATTAAAAAGCGTATAGCTTATTTACAGGTATTTCCATTATCTTATTTAGTTCAATTATGAGCTATGAATATGGAACTAAACATACAAAATAATGGGGAATTGATTTCTACTTTTCAAGTGAGACCAACATTGCATGATCAAATTCAGGAAGCATAGGGTAAGGGTCTAAAGTTACATAAAATGATTGAAATGGAAAAATATGGGAGACATGGTGCTTTTGATATTCGAAATGATGCTTTGATGTTGGGTTCTCATATTTATGCGCCAAATGTTGATAACTTGCAAAGAGAAATCCTAGAAGAAGCATATAATGCTTCGTATGCCATGCATCCAAGAATGACGAAAATGTATAATATCTTGCGATCTTATTTTTAGTGGCCTAAAATGAAGAAAGATGCAACAGCCTATGTTTCAACATGTTTGACTTGTCAACAGATCAAAACGAAACATCAAGCACCAGCTAGAAAATTAAAACCATCGATGATTCTAGTATGGAAATGGGAAAGAATAACCATGGAATTTGTATATAGGTTACCAAGGACTTTGAAGAAGAATGATGTTATATGGGTGATCATTAATAGACTAAGTCAGTACACTTTTACCTATTCGATGGGGTAGTTCACTTACACACTTTGCCAATAAATATATGGATTAAATTGTCAGATTACATGGCATTCCTGTGCCCATTGTATCGGATAGAGATCAATGATTTATATCTCGATTTTGGGTCAACTTACAATAGGCTTTGGGTACCAAGTTGAGTTTTAGTACTGCTTTTCATTCTTAGACAAATGGACAATCATAAAGGACAATTCATACACTTGAAGACATTCTTCGAGCTTGCGTGATAGAGTTCAAAGGTACATGGGATGGATATATTGCCTTGATTGAATTTGCTTATAATAATCATTGTCACAGTAGTTTACAGATGGCACCATATGAAGCACTATATGGAAGAAAATGTCGAAGTCCTATCTATCAAGATGAAGAAGGGATGCGTGTTTTAGAAGCACCCGAATTAGTTCAAGAAACTATGTACCAGGTAAAGGTAATCAAGAGCAAACTTAAAGCAACACAAGAGAGGCAAAAGAACTATGTAGACCAACAAAGAAGAGAAATGGAATATGAGATGGGAGACAAAGTGTTCCTTTAAGTTTCATCATGGAATGAAATAATTTGATTTGGCAAGAAGGGGAAACTGAACCCTCGATACTTAGGACCATATGAGATCTTCGAAATAATCAGTCCATTGGCTTACATGCTAGCACTACCAATAGAGATGGCTCAGATTCATAATGTACTCCATGTGAGTATGCTCAGAAGGTATCATTCTGATCGTACACATATACTTAGGGATCCAGCAATAACAATTACAGATGATGTAAGTTACATTGAAGAACTAGTGAAAATCATTAGTTATAAGACAAACCAATTATGAAATTGAGAAATCCTTTTAGTTAAGGTGTTATAGAGAAACCACTAATAAGAAAAGGCTACATGGGAAACCAAAGAGAACATTCAACTACAATATCCACATTTGTTTACAAGTATTGAATTTCGAGGGCCAAATTCTTCATAAAAGGGTAAGAAACATAACAACCCTATCCACATTCATTGGTGTTCTCACATGAACTTATTTATTGCATAAATGAATTATAATCCTAAATGAACATAAGCATTAAATAAATGATTATTTAGACATGTGAATTGGATACGCACGAAGATCACACTTGCACCATTGCATTTGGGACACTTCAACATATATGTAATGTTTGTGTAGTTGCATGAAAAATTATCTTATGTTGTGTGCATGTTATAGCATCATAAATAATGGTGTTTTAGAGCTTATTTAAAAGTATAAGGAGCATATGGGGATTAGGAGATGGATGAAGGTGATCAAGGAGTGAAGAAGAGGGACTAAAAGAGGAAAATGAACTTCCGACCAATGGAAATGAAACACCATGATTTTATCTTGTTACAATAGGTTTACAAGTGGAATTTTCTACCTTTCAAGATCAAAATAGAGAGGTCAAATGTGCGGGGAAACAGAAGAAAGAGAAAGCTAAGGAAGAAAGAAAGAAATAAAGGAAGAAGAAGAAGAAAAAGAAGAAGAAGAAGAAGAAGAAGAAGAAAAAGAAGAAGAGAGAGAAGAGTGAGCTGCCTAGGAAGGAATCTTGAGGTTTTATGGTTCTGGGAAAATAGGTAAGTTAATTTTTCTTCTTCTAACAAGAAATTAACCCCTCATGACATGTTAATCATATATGTTTTGTAAGAATTATGGAGTATTTAAGGTAGAGCTCATGTATGGAAACTGAAATTCAAGAGAAACAAGAGCTAATTGTGTTCATTTTGTTATTAGAGCATGAATTTCGTACCCATAATTTCATAACCCTAGAAGAGGAATTAGGGAAAGTGAAAAATATGAAAGTTGTAGCTTTATACCCCATCTAAATGCATGTGAAATATTTTTGCTTTGTTTTGTGTGTGTGAGGAGATATGGCTCCTTTATTATGGCTAGTTCACAACTAACTGAAATCACCTCAATCTTTTTGTTATCATATATTTTGATGACTTATGTGTTGATTTGGACAAAGTGTAAAACATGAAATTTGGAAGTTTATATCCCCTATAAATACCTATACAACAATTTTGATTGATTTGTTATGTCGAAAGAGATTTGACTCATTGATTTTGACTAACCCTATACTTTGATGAAACCTCATCAGTCTTATAATTATGTTTTCTAAGAATTTGATGGTCATAAATTCAGAATTTGGTGATGCATTAATGTGAAAGTTTTATATTTATGTATCATCTATATGCCTGTAAAATATTTTTGACAAATTTAGCATGTTTGTTGAGATATTTTCCTTTCATCATGACTGATTGTCAACATATTGAAAACCTGCTCACCCTGAGATTGGTCAATTGTTTTGGTGACTTTATAGACAGAATTAGGTAAAGAGTAAAACATGAAAAATGTTCATTATGTGTTTTTTAAATTTTGTTTGATCATTTTTGCTATTGGATTTATACAATTTGAGATATACATAAGAATGTAATACCTAGTCATACTAAGATGACATTGAAATAGGGCAAAATTAAAAAATTCACTACATTTTCTATGTCTTATATTGACCTGAATTTTGAATATGTTGTATCATTATATGTCTATTGTATTTGAAACAAATGAATATAGTCATTTGGATAAGTATATCAAGAGTTATTTCTATGAGAGTGTAGTAAGGTCAGGCTGCCATATATGGAAACTCTGCATAAACACTAGGTCCAGTTGCTTGGATCATGCCATAATTGCATACACATCAATCATAATCATTTTGACATACTTATAACCATGTATGTATTAAATGGTATGATCTCAACACTTTAAAGAAGCCGTAAAGAGAGAACCAAACCTACCATAACGGTTGGTCACATCAAAAGTTGAGTAAAAACCATAATTAGATTCTAATGTGGATGTGTGATAATTTTATAATAAGATTATGTTCTGTTACATGTATATGAGTTTGAATTGTTACACTTTACAAGTGGATACAAGTCCAATGGGAATTATATGCTCTTAATGATTACTTGGTATACCATTGTGAATGAACACTTGCATATGGAACTAAAAGGATGTTGTGACCGACTTGTCAAACACTTGCAAATCACATGGAAGAGGGACTAATATGTCATATTGGCACATGTTATTGATCAAATGATCCACTTATTATTTGTTAGCCAGTAAAATCAAATGTCACTTGAATCACATGAATTTCTCGAGGGCAGTGTTTGCCTTACAAGGTCATGACAAAAATCAATCTATTACATTTGCACTTGCATATCAATTGTTATAGTTGTAATGTATCCTGATGATATTTGACTATTGGTTATGTTATAAGAATCTTATTATTATTTTTATTCATTGAGTTGCGAGTCACCAAATCAAAATTACATTTTTTAGATACTGAAGCATAGGGATTGGACACTTTGGTGCTTAGAGTTTTGTACAGAGACACATGGACCACAGGTCGTCAGTTGAATTCCAACTCTCTCTCTCCTTGTGTCATATACATTTATCTAGATATGAGCTTATTTATGGTCAATAGCCTTTATCATTAGTTAACATATACTTGCATCAAATACTTTGTTGGATTGTGTATGTATGATGAATAAACCTTTATGCATATGTATTTTCAAACATAAATGCCACGATTTGTAAATGAAAATGGTCATTATAGAATCAAACAATGAGTAAAACATGAAAAATGTTCCTTTATGTGTTTTGTAACTTCTGGCAAATCAATTTTGCAATTGGATTTGTACAATTTGAGATATACCAATGATTATAAGATTCTAAGACTAAGATGACATTGAAACAGGAAAAAAATTAAAAATTGACCACAATTTTTATCTTATATTGACTTGAAATTTGACTATATTGTATCATTATGTGTCTAGTTTACTTGAATAAAAGAATCAAGTCATTTGGATAACTATATATATATTTGTTATAGTGAAAGTGTAGCAAGGACATACTGCAATATAAGGAAAATATACATAAACATTTGGTCTACTTGCATAAATCATGCCATACTTGCATACCAAGCATTCATAATTTTTTGACATACTTATAACCATGTATGTATCAAATGTTAGGATCTCAACACTTTGAGGAATCCTTAAAGAGAGAACCAAACCTATCATAAGGGTTTGTCGCATCAAAAGGTGAGTACAAACCATAATTATATTCTAATGTGTATGTGTGTTAATTTTATAATATGATTATATTCTATTGCATGTATATGTGATTGAACTATTACATTTTACATGTGAATACAAGTCAAGTGAGAATTATATGCTCTTAATGATTACTTGGTATACCATTGTGAATGAACACTTGCATATGGAACTAAAAGGATGTTATGATCGGCTTGTTAAACACTTGCAAATAACTTGAAAAAGGGACCAATATGTCCTATTGGCACATGTTATTATTCAAATGATTCACTTGTTATATGCTAGCCAACAAAGTCAAATGTCACTTGAATCACATTAATTCTGAAAAGTAGTGTTTGTCTTAAAAGGTCAAGACAAAAATCAATCTATTACATTGGCACTTGCATAGTCAATTGTTATACTTGTAATATTTCCTGATGATATTTGATTATTGGTTGTGCCATAAAAATCTGATTATTATTTTTATTCATTGAGTCATGACTCAACAAATCACAATTATGTTTTTCATATACTTAAGCATAGGATTTGGATACTTTGGTACATATAGTTTTGCATAGAGACACATGGACTACTGGTCATTCGCTGAATTTCAACTCTCTCTCTCCTTATGTCATGTACATATTTATCTAGATAGGAACCTGTTAATGGTCACTAGTCTTGAACATTAGTTAACATACATGTACATTAAATACGTGTTGGATTGAGAATGTATGAAGAATCAACCTTTCTGTATATGTATTTTTTGGACTTGAATGTCATGGTTTGTAAATGAAAACAGTCATTGCACGTTTGAATTTTAACACTGCTTTCCGCCCACAGACTAATGGTCAATTAGAGAGGACTATTCAAACATTTGAGGATATAATGCAAGCTTGTGTGCTAGAGTTCAAAGGCAATTGGGATGATCATTTTCCATTAATAGAGTTCACACATAATAATAGATATCACTCAAGTACTGGTATGACACCATATAAAGCTTTATATGACAGAAAATGTAGAAGTCAAATTTATTAGAATGTTAGAGGGATGGGATAGTAAGAAGGTCCCAAGATGGTATAGGATAGAGTGGACAAAATCCAAGTAGTTAGATGATGTTTGCAAGCTACTTAAGAAATGCAAAAAGAGTATATTGATAGATATAAGCGAGAAATGGAATATCATGTTGGAGATAAAGTATTTTTGAAGGTTTCTCCATGTAAAAACATTATTAGGTTCGATAAATAGGTAAAGTTTAGTCCAAGGTACATTAGACCATATGAGATAATAAAGAGAATTAGGCCTTTGGCATATGGATTGCCATTACCTGCTGAATTATCTCATATACATGATGTGTTCCATGTTTTTTTGCTTTGAAGGTATCAGTATGATCCCAACCATATATTATCAGAGCTGGAGATTGAATTGTATGATGATATAACTTATCATGAAGAACCAATTGAAATTCTTGATCATCAACTAAAATAGTTAAGGAATTGAGTGATACCCACGGTTAAAGTGAGATGGAGCCATCACTCACATAAGGAGGCCACTTGGGAACTAGAGGAATAGATGAGACGATAATATCCTTATTTATTCTAAAGTTCTAGTAAGTAAAATTTTGAGATAAAATTTCCATAAAACGGAGAGAATTGTAACATCCTCAACCCAAATCATATGCATTTTAATTATGTTATAATTGAATTTATGCATCACAAGGTAATAACACTTACATTAATGCATTTGAATATGAATATGATGTTTGCATAGTGGCATGACAAATTGTTATATGTTATGTGCATGTTATAATATTTTAAATAATGGTATTTGGAACTTATTAAAATTATAAGGACCATATAGGGTTTAGTAGATGGATAGTGGTGATGAAGGAGTGAAGAAGAGGGACTAAAAGAGGAAATTTGAGTTTCCAACCAATAGGAATAAGACACCATGATTTAATCTTATTATGGTAGTTATATAAATGGAATTTTTATTCCTTTAGGAGCATATTAGAGAGGCAAAATGTAAGGGGCAACAAAAGAAAGAAAGAGCTAAGAAAGAAAGAAAGAAAGGAAAAAAAAGAAGAGGAATAAGAATGAGAGGTTAAAGAGTGAGTTGCTTATGAAGAATGCCTAAACTTTTCTAGCTTTAAGAAAAGAGGTAAGTGATTTTATCTTTTTCCCACATGAAATTCATCCCTCATAACATGTTAATCACACATAGATAGTAAGAATTATGGAGTATTCGAGGTATAGCTCATGTATGAAAGTTGAAATTAAAGAGAAACAATATTGATTGTGTTGGTTTTATTGATAGAAAATATTTTTGTACCCATAATTTCATTAACCTAAAAGAGGAAGGTGTAAACCATAAAAGTTATATCTTTATGCCTTATCTAAATTCATGTAATGCAATTTTTCTTAATTTGGTATGTGTGAAAAACTATGGCTCATTCATTAGGGCTGGTTCACAACCTACCGAAATTTCTTCTGTCTGGCTATTTTCATATATTTTGATAACCTTATGTACTAATTTAGATAAAGTTAAAAATATGGAATTTGTAGGGTTATATCCCCTCTAAATACTTGTAAAGTATTTTTGCTTAATTTGTTGTTTAGAAATAGATATACCTTTTTAATTGTGACTAACCCTAAACCTGATGAAACCAATTTCATCTCTTAGTTCTATTTTTTAAGAATTTTATGGCCATAGAATGGGAATTTGATCACATTCTAAATTGAAATTTTTATATTTATGTAAATTCTACATGCCTGTAAAATATTTTTGGCAAATGTGTCATGGTTGATGAGATATTCCTCCTTTATTATGACTAATTCTAAATGCATTGAAACCTACTCACTCTGAGATTGGTCATTTGTTTTGGTGACCTTATAGACTGAATTAGAAATGTGTAAAACATAAAAAAATGTTCCTCTATGTGTTTTGTAACGTCTGGTAAATTAGTTTTGCAATTTGATTTGTACAACTTGAGATATACCTAAGAATGTAAGACTTACTCAGATCGAGATGACATTGAAACTAGGCAAATTTATAAAATTGACCTTAAATTATGTAATGCATATTTTGGACTTAATTTTGGATATGTTGTACCCATATGTTTAGTTTAATTGAAAAAAGAATCAGGTCATTTGGATTTGTGAGGAAAACTATAGAAACACCCTACCAAGTTCATGATATTTTACTAGAGCATATTTGCATAGATGAAAATCTTACTTTAACATCATGGATTGATTTGGTGTATTAAAATAAGTTCCAAAGGCATTGAAGATAATATTAGAAATAAGTCGGGACCATCCACGACTTAATTGCTTGAAGGAAGAGGTAAGTAAATAGCTAATAGTACTAACCTTGTGATTAGTTAAATGCCATGAACATATACTAAATGGAATGAATGTTGTTTAATGAAATGATATTGATGAATACATTGATGAAATGATTGTTATACTCTTTAATTGTTTATTTTCATGAGACTTTGATAAATTATGACTTGGGAATGGAAGTATGTTGTGATATGAGCTGCCAAAGTTATGGATGTTATTAGTCATTACATTGATAGAATTTTGTTGGATTTATAATTGATTTGTTGAAAGACTAATACTTCATGTTATTAAGCAAGCAATAAAATCCTATAGCCTTTATGGCAACAATATATAACCTGTATGGCAATAATATTTGACAACTTGTGTGGTAATGATACCTGTAGCCTGTGTGGCAACAATATATAACAGCCTGTGTGACAATAACATTTGATAGCCTATATGATAATGATATCTATAGCCTATGTGGCAATAATATTTATAACCTATGTGGCAAACAAATATGATAGCTTATGTGGCAATAACATTTGATAGCATGTGTGGCAATAATTTATGATAACCTGTGTGGCAACTAAATATTATTGATTGTGTGGCAATAACATTTAATAGCTTGTGTAGTAATGATATCTATGTCCTCTATGGCAATAACATTTTATAGCTTGTGTGGCATTAAAGAGTAAAAACTCTTTATTTCTTGCATGGATATGATGATGAGTTATTTATATTTAAATGTTTTTTATGTTTTTTAAGATTGAAGTATCATTATGTGTTTACTTACTGAGTATGCAAGCTCACTCCTTTGCATTAAATTTTCTTTTAGAAAGAGTAGATTAAAGATTACATCCAGTTTGCATTTCGAGATTGTTGTCTAGAAGTCTGATAAAGGTTAGGGCAGTATGTAGTTTATTAGTATTTTAGTTTGTTTAGACTTGTATCTATGTTGTGAAACAAGATGCATAGTGTGAAAAATAATTGAAAGAATGTCTTTTAATCATAATGGATGGCATGAGTGAATTTTAATGATGTTGTGTCACTTTAGTATACCATATCTTATGAATGAGTTAATGTACCTACTTTAAGAATGATTAGTAAATGGGACGTCACATAAATGATTCGATTTTGGGATCATTCTTAGGCTTCCATCCTTCTTTGCCTCCATATGGTAGTTTGACATTAGACTTTACAATGGACCTTTCTACATCTTTCAACTTGTTAGTCTAATTAGAAGAAGGAAAATTAGGTTGGAAGTTTTACCATTGATTTGCCTTTCCACCTTTAGAGCTATATGGTAGGCATCCTCCAAATCCACATAATGTTATGGCTCCACCATATTGGCTATTTCTCTATTAAGCCCACTAAGAAACTAAGTAATAGTTTGTTCTTCATCCTCATCAATAATTGCATGAAAACTATAAAAAGTTAACACTAAAGAAACCCTAAGTTTATTCAACCATGTAGATTTGGCCTCCTATAAACACTTACAACCACAATGTGGCTAATGTCTCAGGTATCTGAAGAGCAAAATTCGTGAGGGCGACAATGTAGGTAGCAACTGCAATTCATGAAGATGAAAATTCTCATTCAAATAAAAGAATTAGTGTCTCAATTGCGCCCTGTACAAGGACTGATCGCGACCACGAAGTTTATGGGCAATTAGAAAGCAACTACTATATTTTCCTTATGGACAAATAGGAGTTGACACATGGACTAGCCGTTAGGCACAAACAGGATTTTTTGCCGCAATTTTTTGGTCTCGTATGGAAATTGGAATGCCGCGACCGCGACTCCTGCCTGACATGCAATTAATGCAGAATCTGCATAGCATGTCTTGAAGATTTGTTGAGCTTCATAGTCTAACGTCTCTTTGGTGGGTATGGGCTATAATTACTCCACCAAATAGATGTAAATGCAAGAGAATTCATTAACTTGTAACAAAACTCTTGTAAATTTGCTACTCATTATTTCAATTATTCTTTATACTTTAAGTGATTGTTTGGTGTGAGCATTAAACACCAATTGTAAAAAGGTTTTAGTGTGAGCCTTAAAAAACACTTGTAGGAGAGGTTGTTGTGTGAGCCTTGAAAACACAAGTGTAAAAGTTAGGTGTGAGCTTGGAAACACCATTTTGAGAGAGTGAGACACCCAATTGTAGAGAATTAAGGAGTGGACATAGGGTTGGTTAATACCCGAACCACTATAAATCTTTGCATCTCTTTTCTACTTTATCTTTATCCTTTACTTTAATTTTTATTTTAACACCAATTAAACCCCCCTTCTTGGTGGATAGGGCTAACAATAGCCTATGTGGCAACCAAATATGATAACCTATGTGGCAACATCATTTGATAACCTGTGTGGCAATGATATTATAGCTTGTGTGGCAACCAAATATGCTAGCCTGTATGACAACCAAATATGCTAGACTGTGTGCCAACAACATTCGATAGCCTGTGTGGCAACAATATATGATAGCCTATGTGGCAATAACATTTGATAGCCTATGTGGCAATGATATCTATAGCCTGTGTGGCAACAATATATAACAGCCCATGTGGCAATAACATTTGCTAGCATGTATGGTATTAAATAATAAAAACCCTTTATTTTATGCATGTATATGATGATGAGTTATTTATATTCAAATGTTTGTTATGTTATTTGTGATTGAAGTATCATTATATGTTTACTTACTGAGTATGCAAGCTTAATATTTTGCATTAAAATTTTCTTTCAGGAAGAGTAGATTAAAGATTGCATCAAGTTTGCATTTTGAAGTTGTCGTCTAGCAGTCTGATAGAGATTGGATTAATATACAATCTATTAGTATTTTAGTTTGTTTAGCCATGTATACTTTGTTGTAAATAGTTACTATGTTGTGAAAAAAGATGCATAGTGTGAACAATAATTAAAGGAAGGTCTTTTAATGACAATGGATGACATGAGAGAATTTTAATGATATTGTGTCAATTTAGTATTCTATGTCTTATGATTGAGTTAATGCACCTACTTTAAGAATGATTAGTAAATGGGATGTAATAACACTAACTAGACTACCCATCATTATCATCCCATCATCTCTAATTGAAAAATCAATCTTCTTACCTCTTTGTGTCTTTAATAGCATTTTCTGTAAATATGGATCCTTCTTTTGAGGTTCTCTAATTTTATCATCTATCACAAACTTCAATTGAAGCAAAGCCATTAAAGCTATCACATTTTCAATCTCAAATTTCACATTAAAAGTATGAAGATTAACCAAGGATGTCAAGTTATAACTAACCATAACAACAATAATGTCAAAGGTTTTCAACTTAAAGCAACAACATTAGCCTACTTGGATGATAATTAATAGTGCAATCATAGTTCTTCAATAATTTTATCCATCTTTTTTGCCTCAAGTTCAATTCTCTCTTTGTTAGAATATATTTCAAGCTATTATAATTTGTCAAAATCTAAAAGCCTCTCAATACAAGTAATGCCTTCAAATTTTCAAGGTATGCACAATGGCTACAAACTCTAAGTCATGTGTAGGATAATTCAACTCATTAGACCTTAGCTGTTAAGAAGCATGAGCTATCATCTTTCCGTGTTTCATTAAAACATAACCTACCTCTCATCCCGATGCATCAGTGTACACCACAAAGCTAAAATTTGTTGATGCCAATGTCAAAATTGGTGTTGTAGTCAATCTTTTCTTTAATTCCTCAAAACTCTACTAACATTGATCATCGCATTTAAATGCTACATTCTTCCTTAATAATTTTATTAATGGCCTAATAATAATGGAGAATCCTTCCATCAATCATCTATAATAATCGACCAACCTAAGAAAACTAAGCACCTCTGATACATTTTTAGGTTGATCCCACTCAAAAATGGCTTTCACCTTAGCTAGATCATGTTGAATACTATGTCTAGATACAATATGCCATAAAAAGACTACTTATTCCATCCATAGTCACATTTGCTTAATTTGACATATAACTACTTTTCCTTTGAGATATGTAATATGATTCTCATATGTTACTCATGCTCCTCATCATTTCGTGAGTATATGAGAATGTCATCAATAAATACAATTACAAATTCATCAAGATATTGTTGAAAGGTGCAATTCATTAATATCGTAAATGTTGCAAGTGCATTAGTTAACCCAAAAAGCATAACAAGGAACACATAGTGACCATACCTAGTGAGAAAGGCCATTTTTATATTGTCTAGCTTAACAAGCCTCAACTGCCAATACCATGATCTCAAATTAATTTTTTAAAATACCATTGCACCTCAAGGTTGATCAAGGCAGTCATTAATTGGCAGCAACGAATATTTATTCATTATTGTTACTTGATTCAATTACCTATAATCAATACACAATCATATGCTCCCATCATTTTTCTTCACAAATAACATTGGTGCCCCCTAAGGAGATGTACTAGGTTGAGTGAAACCTTTTTCCAATAATTCTTCCAACTGTTTCTTTAATTCTTGAAATTCCACTGCTGCAATTCAATATGGTGTAATAAAAATAGGTGCCACTCCTGGTAAGGTCTTGATATTAAAATAAACTTCTCTTTATGGTGGCAAACTAGGTAAGTCATCAAGAAACACATTTGGGAACTCTCTCACTATAACGACCAATTCATTTTAGCTCTGATACCAATAACTGTAATGACCAATTCATTTTAGCTCTGATACCAATAACTATAACAACCATATTCATTTACATAACTCATATCATTCATGTTCAAAATACATATGCATAAAAGTTTTATCCATCCTACACACAATCAAACATTTATTTGATGTACATATATGTATATGACACAAGGAGAGAGAGAGTTTGGA
>CATIWR010057403.1:0-21422 GCA_949677035.1 Omphalea diandra | reverse complement strand
TACCTGATTCCACAACATCTCAAAGGTCAAATGCCCTTAGGTATGCTTTCATTTTCACAGCCCAGACCTGGTAATTTTCACCATTGAAGCTGGGTGGTGTTGGGGTTGAGAATCCCTTTGAAGCCATCAACACACTCTCAAAATGTTTAGGTTTTTTGTGTGGTTTAAGCTCACTTGTTTTCTCTCTTTTCAGCCTTTAAAGATCTATAAGAGCTCTGATACCATGTTCATTTTCACACTGAATTCAAAAACTTCAAGTGCTGGAACAACAGGTTTTTTTAGAGAAAAACTTAAATATAAACAAGTTTCTTTTTTTCATTCATCATATTAATACAAAAACCAGCTCATATAGCTGATACAAATAAGTTGAATGTTGTTTTACAGCTCATTGTCCTCACAAATACACTAACACCATGCTGTCAATAGAGGCATGGTTATAGGGTCTGCTTTTTACCAAAAAGCTGCTAACAAGTCTCTTCAAAAATATTTTCTTAAAGTCTTCTAGAAGAATGTCAATGACCAATTCTTCCATCTTCACATCGATGGCAGGAATGAAAACAGAGGAGAAAATATTATCCCAATCGGTACCTTCATATTCTGGAGTGTATTTGTCATCAAGAAGCTCATCAATCCAACTCACATCAAAATCTTGCACATGAAGAGTTAAGTATTTGTCATCAAGAATCTCATTCACGCAATCCTCCATCCAACTGCAATCACCATGTCGTTGTTGGAGTATTCTGGCTTCTTTCCAATGATGGAAGGAGAGTAGGGGATTCGGGTTGACGCCACTGAAGCAACTGCCATCAACTACAGTGGTTCAAGAACGATACTGTGGGTGGGCACATCATCTTGAGTAGGTGATGAAGAAATAAGCACACCACAAGGGCTATTTTCTTCCAAAAACATATGGTACCCCCAGCTCAACATCATTTCTTTTAGCAACTAATAGGTGGTTGAGCTCATGTACCCCCAGAAAAAGTGCATCACGACCATTTTTTAGTAACTCAAGATTGTCAAAAAGTCGAACTGAGGCATTTTAAATGTCACATTTTAGTAAGAAAAGAAAACAAATATTTCCACAATACAAGACTGATACTTCCATGCTTTGGAGAATTCCTTTAGGTCAAAGAGAATAGATAAAACAAATCATTAGAAACCACAATGATAGAATATAAAAAGGTAAATGATAAAAGACATCACTAAAACTTTAGATAGAATAAGGAAATATTTATTGAGAGGATGAAGGACAAAAAAAAGAAGAAAGAGAATTCTCCCTGGAAAATTGGATGTACCAATGGCAAAGAAAAGTATTTTCTGAAAAGTATGCCTTACAGAACGATGAAAAAACTAGCAACAACATTTTATTCACGGAGAATAGTAACCAATTAAAAACTTGGGGTTCAATAATGAAGTTGAAATTAACTAATTTTATGAACAGGAAAAAAGTAAAAATGCTGTTTTCTCACACATTCCGCGAAGTAAAATAGCTCATATGAGTCTACATTAAAGATTGCCCATATCAATCTACATTGGATGATCAAGCATAGGTTAAGAAATTGCTAACATTAAGTTAGATTGTAATTCAGGCACATTTCAGAATAGTGTAAAAAATGTAACAAGTCCAAAAGCCCAAGCTGCAAAACATTCTGGTACGGCTTCAAAAGATAAGACCTAACCCATTATAGTTTAAAACCACATTTTATAATGGGCTGTTTTTTATCCCCACATCCCCACATTCCGAACAGGAATTTTAGAATTAAGTAATGGCTGGGTGAGATAAATATCTATCAGTTGTCATCTGGCCGCAGGGTCTTTCTTGGAACAATAATCGCCACTGGTTTATCATCCTCTGGATTAACTAAAAGGAAAACTTGCACTCATCCCCAAATTTATTCTGTGTTCAGATTGTAGAGATGATTCTAACAAGGATAATTTCATTAAAGAAGTTCAAAAAAGGGAGAAAAAGATAGAAGCAAATAAGCACTTCCATCCTTTTGGATATCTTCGCATAGCTTTTAGCAGTCTGCTCCCTGAGGTTTCCTTTAAACTGTTGATGCATAAGTAGCTGCTTTTTCCCTTAATCGGAAGAAATGAGTCAGTGAAAAGTTCTAAACTTGTAATTTATTCCATGACTGACTTGAATTATAAGGAAGAGCTACTTGGAGCTTGTGATAACTTACAAGTGGACATTCTGCAACTAAGTGAAAATTACAGTAGTACTCTTTGCACACAAGTCAAAAGGAAGAACAAAAAATCAATAGGAAAATGAAGCATAAACAGAACGAAAAAATAAGCTAAGCATATCTAAAAAAAAACAGAAAAGAAAAATCTGCCTTTCCATTTGGTAAAACAAAGAAATAGAACAATCCCCCATTATTGGTTTTTAGTAAAACAAAACCCCCAAAAAACACGTTTTCTTCGAAAAACAAAACAAAGCCACATCCAAAAACTCATTGATTGTAGAATCAATAAGTTCCTCGGGAAACCCATAATTCGTCATTGCATCAAGAGCATCCCTACGCATTTGAGCGTTATCAGGTGACTAACACAATTAAAAAAAAAAAAAAAGTAAGACCCAATAAATGGAAAACAATAGAAGCTCAAAGTTATGCTAAAATCTTCAAGAAAATTGAACTCAGGTACAGTCCAATGTCTATAACAGTAAACTCTGACGAAACTGAGAATGATTCACATCAAGAAAATTTTATTTATAGTTCATACCTTTTTGGGGCGTCCTCTTGGTGGTGGAGTCATTCTACTTCTACCTTCTTTGAGGACATTAAAATCAAAAACAAAAAGACAAATTTTAGGACATTAAATCAAAAACAAAAAGACGGATTTTTAACAATGGGAAATGGAGAAGAAACAGAGAGAATAAATCTTTCTAATGGAGGTAAAGAGAAAACCAAGAATTTGTTTCTTCCTTTTCTTTCCTTTCTGAGGAAAGAAATTGATTGATTGATTGATCGAGTTGCAAGTTTCCTTGACCCCTTTTCCATATATATATATATATATATATATATATATATATATATATATATATATATATATGTATATCAAATGGCTATGGAAGTGTTATGATACATTGGGGTGTATATATAATTAAATATGAACTATAAATTATAATGAATAAATAAGTTTATAATTACTCTTTTTTATTTGAAAATTTTTATTAATTAATAATTAAACGAGATATCATAAGGCTAAATCTCTTTTTTTATTTAGAATCTCTCATATTTAGTGAAAAATGATAATGTCAAGTATGCAAGCACAAAAATACTACATTACACCTGTCATTTTATAATATTTAAGAAAAGTTATAAATTTTTAAGTAAGTAAATATATAAAATTTAAAAAAAAATACTCCATTTGCCCTAAAAATTTGTTACCATCTAATTTTCATATTATTTTAAAAAATATCTAATATTTTATCAACTCACTATTTATAGTGTATTTTTTTATTTATACCCTCAATTATATTTAACAAAAAATTAAAAATACTTTATAGTTTAGTAATTAATGAAGATAAATTAGAAAGATTGCTTATAAATATTTTTGATTTAATAACAATGAATATGTATTTTAGGACATCTAAAAAAGAATAATAAATAATTTTTTTTGGACAGAGATAGTATATAAAGTGAATGTACTTCACAAAATTAATGTAAATTGTAAATTATGATATAATAAAATATTATTGTTAATCAAAGTTATATGTAAATATTCAAATTAGTTAATGCAATACTAAAAGTGAATGAAATATAAAACAAAATTGATTCAAGTAAAAATAGAAAGTAAATGAAAAAAAAAAAAAAAGACTTACATAACTAATTTGCCAAAAAAAAAAAAAAAGAATAAAATCTCAGAGCATTTGATGACTGTGTTCAGATGGTCTGATATGTAGTAGCTAGTGGCAGAGCTACAGTAGGGTTGGCAAGGCAAATGCCTCTGCTAGTCCTTTAAGTTTCTTTGTTATACTCACTAAAATTTTACTTTGCTCCATTAAATTTCTTAGGTTTGCTTCAATAATCTTATTTTTTTGGTGTTATTCATTACATTTTTGTATAAAAACTCTATTAATGAATTTCTATTAATTATTTATATTTTATTATTTTAATAAAATACTAAATTTGTAAATTTAAACTTGCACATATATATTTAATTAAAAACTTATTTTAAAATTTTATCTATTAAATCTTATTTCAATTTTATACCATTAGATTTATAAAATTTCTAACTTTTTTAGTCAATTAGACTTTGATGAGTTTAATTTCACAACCTAAAACTCATAAAAGGACATCATAATTATTTATTTGTTATATGATTTAAACCTTAAAAATTTATTTTTATGACAATTAATGAGTAATATTATGAAAAATTTGCTAATGATGATGCAAAATACTAAAAAATTGTTAATCATATATTTATTATTTATTTATTTAATATTACATTAGTATATATCTGTGCATATTCTTCCTATACTAATAAAAATTTTTAGATTCATTAATAAGTATTATTTAATATTATTTCTTATCCATTTATCTAAAAATATATTTTGTATATCAAACTAATGCTTCATAGTTATTATGATAATTATAATATAATACAAACTTTTACTCATTGAGTTTATTATAGAACATAATATCACATGCAGCACACACTTAAACAAACTAATACATACAAAAGGAATAAACTGCTTCAAGGAAAAAACCATGAGTACTAATTCAGAAATTTGATTTGTTGGTAAAATAAGCTAACTCATTAGACATTGGACGCTAACATATATGAATACTGCTACTAGGATAAAATTCAATGCAGCTATAAGTTTCATCCATAGCAACTGCTGCATCTCTCTTCTTTCCTCTTCTTTCTTCTGCTCCTTGTTTTCCTATCTAGTCTCAATTCCGGTTGACCTTCTATGCTTCCGAGTTTAGAAAAGAAATCTCATCCCAATCATCTGTCAGCATCGAGTCTTCAACTTTCTTGTTTCTGTTGTTGCCGGTGGTTGACAATTTAATCTTCTTGTCATTGCGCATTGAGTCTTGATCTTCTGTGTCACCGTTGCCGCTAACGGCATATTCCATCTTCTCGTCGATGGCAGGAATGAAAGCAGGGGAGAAAATCTTATCCCAATAGGCATCTTCATATTCAGAAATGTATTTTTCATCAAGAAGCTTATCGATCCAACTTAAATCGCAGCCATCGGATCCTTTCACATGACCAGGTGGGCAAAACTGAGTGAAGACAGGCAACCTCTTCCTGGTAGTAGGACCGTAAAGAATGTTGTCAATGTGCGCATCAACTTCTTCCCAGTTTCTTGGGTACTTGTCATGAAACGTGCATAAGTAAACCTCAATCCAATCATCAAAGGGCGTCCTATGTTCTTGAGGTTTCATGTTGATGGCGGGCTTGGAGACTGTTGGAATTGGAAGCTGATGCAGATGACAAGGTGAGTATTTGTCTTCAAGAATCTCATTCTCGTAATCCTCCATCCAACTGCAGTCATCCATGTCGCTGTTGTAGTATTCTGGCTTCTTTCTAATGATGGAAGAAGAAGAGGAGATTCGGGTTGATGCGATCGAATCTTCTACCACCAAACACGGTGGTTGAAGAATTTCAGTATGAACCTCAACTTGGCTAAGACTTGGATTTTTATCATGAAACATGGTGAATAAAATCTGAAAGCTATCAGTCATAGATTTCCAGTCTTGATGTTTGATAGCATTACTTGATCTTTTGTAGTAGCATTTAGCAAATCGGTATTTGCGCTGAGAAGACGAAACCGTAACCCACTAGCAATAGGATTGCGGTAATTTCTTATTTGCGCTGGCCTTGTTAATTTACTATTAAAATCTCATGGCCCGAGTCATTAATATTTTTATTTATTTTGTAAATATATGGTGGTCTCTGATTCGGACTCTGAAAGACGGGTCTGTTAAATTTGTGGATCCTTAATTTCACCAATACACAAGATTGTGAAACTCCATTTTTTACTTTAAAATTGCTACATAAGATTTTACAACATAATAAAATACCATTTAAAATATGATATCGTAAAATTTTACAACATAACAAAATATTATTTAAAATATAATTATACATATATAAAAATATAAATAAGATATTTTTTTAAAATTTAATACACATAATTATATTAAAAAGATCATAAGAGAATATGTTCATAAAGAGATTCAAGTTCATATCTTATATCATAACATTAAAATGTCTAAAAGAATTAAGTTTAAATATATTACACATTTAAATTAATAATACAAAATATACAAATAAATACTTCATGAAATAAAATATCACATTTAAAAAAGTTATCAACATTTTTATTCAATTCAACCTCTTCATCTTCATCAACATCAACATCAACATTATTGTCATTTCCATCTCCATTATTTTCAAATTCATTAACATCAAAAGACTCATTATTAGTATTTTCACAAATATTATCACTAATAATGATAAATATTATCACTAACTCAAAAGTCATTTTTTTATGTAAAACTTTACTCCCCAACAGTAGTAGTTAGTTATTTCAATTTCAGTCATATAGGATTAGTCAATTGGCAATTAACAATTAATATACAGTCCCAACAACAGAAAATTGAGCAACAAGGAGCAGAAAATGGGGAGAAAATGGAGCATTCCAGCAACAAAAAAGAAAGAAAAATCATAGAAAAATAAAGGATAAATAATATAAAAACAGGGGTAGAAAATTAGATAGAAAATCAAAAAGAACAAATAATGAGTCAACACTCGATTTCACTCGATTTTTCCGAGTTTAATGAGTCAACACTCGATTTCACCCTATTTTACCACAAATTTGATTTTATGTACAAGTTAAATCGTTTACATGAATTTGACTCGTAAAGTCGTATGAGTCAACTCGCGATTTTGACAACATTGTCAATACATATATGACCTGATCTTGCCTCCTAAATTTGGTCATAGATGTGACTAAGTGGTTAAAACTGCATTAAACAAATGATGGAGAGGCAAAGTCAAGTGATAAGTAACAAGTAGTATCTTATCCTTGCTTTATTGATTACATTGTCATAATCTCATTCATGAAGGTTCAAAGCTTTACTATGTCAAAACAGATGATATTTGTCCACATGAGTGCAATATGAGCAAAAAATTTTCAGAAAAAGATATAAAACTCCATTATGGTTTATCCATGGAATAAATACGAGGTCTTTCACTAAAGAAGAAGTCAAAGTGTGATTTAAGAAAGGTGATGTTAACAACATTTTAGGAAATTTGGCTATATAATTGAGTGCTTTTGATACCGATGTTAAAACAAAGAAGTTGCATTATATCATCTTAGCAACCACAAGATGAGAGGATTTGTTTCCTTCTTGTTCTCTGTCACCACCCTTGGTTGCATCTTCAATTCCTGTTTGTTGGGATGCTCTGCAAAATTCAATAGTGAGACAGACAGACTAGCTTTGCTGGTCTTCAAGGATGCAATAACTATGGATCCAAATAGAGTCTTCGACTCATGGAATGCTTCATTTCATCATTATAATTGGCAAAGAATATCATGTAGCAGGAAGCATCGTCAACGGGTAATTACTCTAAACTTATCCTCACAGGGATTGATTGGTCCTCTCTCTTCACATGTAAGCAATCTCAACTTCCTGAGGATTATCAATCTTCAGGACAACAACTTCCATGGAGAAATCCCCCCAAAAATTGAAAAGTTGTTTCGTCTGCTCAGTCTCAATCTCAATGACAATTCCTTCCAAGGACACATTCCAACTAATCTGACCAACTGCATGAGCCTTTACGAGATTAGAGTTATTGGAAACAATCTCACAGGGAAACTCCCAGTTTAGCTCAGCTCTACACCAATCTTATTGCTCTAGGCCTTGGAAAGAACAATTTCAAAGGCAACATCTCCCTTCTTTAGGGAATTTCTCATCTCTCATCCTACTTAATTTGGAAGGGGCTATGTTGGAAGGAAGCATTCCTGAGGATATCGGTCAAACTGCAAGACTGCAATATCGTATATTTGCAGAGAATAATTTGGCCGGTAGCATTCCATCTAGCATCTTCAACCTCTCAAGCCTCATAATTTTAAGAATGGCCAACAATCGGCTAGATGGGATTCTCCCATAAACATTGGAAATGGAATCACATTGCCAAACCTATTGTCAAAATCACAAGTTGACTCGAATGATTTTATGATTTTACGAGTCAAATTCATGTAATGATTTAACTTGTACATAAAATCGAATTTGTGGTAAAATCAGGTGAAATCGAGTGTTGAATCGTTAAACTTGGTGAAATCGAGTAAAATCGGGTGAAATCAAATTTTGACTCATTATTTGTTCTTTTTTATTTTTCTATCCCATTTTCCACCCATGTTTTTATATTGTTTCTCCTCTATTTTTCTCCCTTTTTATTGCTAGAATGCTTGATTTTCTCCTCTTTTTTTATTCCTTGTTGCTTGATTTTCTGTTGTTGGGACTATACATTAATTGTTAATTACTAATTGACTAATCATATATGACTGAAATTGAAATAACTAACTACTACTGTTGGGAGTAAAGTTTCACATAAAAAAATGGCTTTTGAGTTATTGATAATATTAGTGACAATATTTGTCATTATTAGTGATAATATTTGTGAAAATACTAATAATGAGTCTTTTTGTAGCAATGAATTTGAAGATGATGGAGATGGAAATAACAATAATGTTGATGTTGATGAAGATGAAGGGGTTGATTTGAATAAGAATGTTGATAACTTTTTTTAAATGTTATATTTTATTTCATGTAGTATTTATTTGTATATTTTGTATTATTAACTTAAATATGTAATAAATTTGAACTAATTTCTTTTAGGTATTTTAATGTTATGATATGAGATATGAACTTAAATCTCTTTATACATATATTCTCTTATGATCTTCTTAACGTAATTATGTGTATTAAATTTAAAAAATATCTTATTTATATATTTTTTTATATGTATAATTATATTTTAAATAGTATTTTGTTATATTGTAAAATCTTACGATTTTACGATCCGATTTTACTATTTCGATTATAGGGTCCTCTACCGATTTTAGGATAAAAAAGCAGGTTTGACAACCTTGCCTCCAATGGCTTGGTTTAGGAGGACATAGATTCACAGGTTCTATCCCTATTTCATTATCAAATGCTTCAAAGCTTCAAAAGATCACTTTTAGCTATAATAGTTTTAGTGGACCTGTACCTATGGAACTAGGAAGGTTAGTGAATCTGTCATGGCTAGCACTTTATAACAACATGCTTGGACCTAGAGGTGGAAATGATTTGGGTTTTATATCTTACTAGACCAACTGCACCAGGTTAGAGATGTATTTGGGTGAAAATCTTCTTAGAAGTCCATTACCAAAATCTATAGCCAACCTCTCCAACCAAATCAGAGATCTGTCATTAGGAGGAAACCAAATCTATGGAATCATTCCTCCAGGTATGGGAAATCTTGTCAACCTAAACCTCTTGGATATGAATGACAAGATGTTGCACAGAAAAATTCCTAACGAAATTGGCTTTATGCAAAACTTGTCACTGTTGTATGCTGGAGGGAATGAGTTGAGTGACCAAATTTCATCCACCATTGGTAACCTTACTCATTTATATGTTCTCTCCTTGAGGCAGAATAAATTGTCAGGAAACATAAGTCCCAGCATCAAAAACTGTCAAAACTTGCAGGAGCTTGATCTTTCTCAAAATGGCCTTGAAAATTACGCACTTGCATCATTGTTTAGACTTCCATCTGTCTCACTCATTAATCTATCTCGCAACTGACTAATCGGTACTCTGTCACCAGATGTATGGAACTTGAAATAACTTGAAACTTTTGATGTCTCGCAGAACAAACTGTCTGGTGGAATTCCAAGCGCACTTGGTTCCTGCCTGATGGTGATGAATGTAAACATGAGTAATAACTCTTTTGAAGGATTGATCCCTCAGGAATTGAGTGCTTTGAGAGGATTATTTGAGCTAGACCTTTCACATAATAAATTGTCTGGGACCATACCAGAGTATCTAGGGAGGCTTCCATTTCTACAAAAGTCAAACCTCTCTTTCAATAATCTTCATGGAAAAGTTCCAGAAACCGGCATTTTCAAAAATGTCTGTCTCATTTCTCTCATTGGAAACAAAAAGCTTTGTGGGAGAATCCTCGAACTGAAGTGGCCTGTTTCACTGTCTTCCACTCCAATAAGAAAGGAATTTCTCTTGCTCTGATTGCTTCATTAATTATAATTTTTGCTGTTTGCATAGCTCTTTTTGGAGGTTTCTTAATTTTCCACTTCAGGAAAAGTAAGTCAAAGGGGAAGCCTTCTTCTGCATCACTCGACTATCAATTCATCCAAATTTCTTTCCAGGAGCTTGTTCCAGCAACTGATGGTTTTTCAGGTGACAATTTAGTTGGTTCTGGAAGCGTTGGATCAGTGTATAAGGGATTCCTACATCAAAGTCATTCCTTCATTGCCGTGAAAGTTTTTGATTCTTGCCATCGAGGAGCTTCAAAGAGCTTCATCTCTGAATGCAACACCCTAAGAAACATCTGCCACTGAAATCTCATAAAGATACCAAGTGTCTGCTCAAGCACGGATTATCAAGGTAATGACTTCAGAGCTGCAGTATGAGTTCATGACTGGAGGAAGTTTAGATAGTTGGTTACATCCACAAAAGGTTGCAGATACTGAATGTAAGCTCAGAAATCTTAGTCTTGAGCAGAGAATAAATATTGCTATTGATATAGCTTTTGTGCTTGAGTATCTTCACTGTCATTGCCAACCACCAATTGTTCACTGTGATCTTAAACCTAGCAATGTTCTTTTTGATGATGACACAGTTGCTCATGTGGGTGATTTTGGGCTAGCTAAGGTTCTTTCCAAGATATCTGATTATTCACAAGATGATCAATCTAGCTCGGTCATTATAAAGGGGTCTATCGGATATGTTGCTCCAGGTAAAAGAATGCTTTGCATATTTTATCATAGTAGCAAGTATATTATATAGCTGTTAATGAACTTTCTGAATGTTTATGCAGAATATGGTCTGGGACAAGGGGTGTCAACTGTAGGAGATGTCTACAGTTTTGGATACTTCTGTTGGAAATGTTTACGGCAAAAAGACCAACTGATAACACGTTCCAGGATGATCTGAACCTTCATAGCTTCACTAGAACAGCACTCGAGCAAGAACTGGTTATTGTTGATCAAAAACTGTACAGCAGGAAGGAAACAGAAATGCTTGATCTCTGTGCTGAGAGTTGGACTTTCATGCTCAATGGAAGCACCTAGTGACAGAATGAGAATAACAGATGTGGTCAGAGAACTACATTTTATAAAGAAAGCTGATGGAGTAGGAATCTTTCATGTAGACTGCTCCAAATGTTGAAGTTACTATTTGCTAGTTAGTACATTTGTATACATATCAAATGTTGCTTGTGTATATCTGCAATTTCACTTGTTCTCATTTGTCATCTTTGAAAAACAATAAAATCTCCATAATGCCAGTATACTTGCACTTTACCTGCTTTTGTTACTAGTTATTTAAACTTTCTGCTGAAAATTGTAACAGAAGTGTCGTTGCTCCATTTTTAATTTCACTCTGTTCACATGCCGTCCGAAGAGTTCTAGAGACTAATCTATAGCAGGGCATTATATGGCTGCGGTATTAGTGTTAATGGCATAAAGATTGATTTCTTACTAACGGGTACCGGAAACCTTATTTCTTTCCTACATGTGATATCCCAGAGGATTGTACGTATATTTTGCAGAAAAATGTTTCCTCTCTGTTCCTATTCTCTGCCTCTGCCATCCCAGTACCATTTGGTTTTGTCCTTTTCATTGCCTAAGATAAGTTAATGGTCTAAAATCTGCTGATCATTTGTTATCGTTATGATGAGCATTTCTTATGCACAGTACGCATGGATTGTGTACCCATAATACAAAATCTTGCTGCCATGATAAAGATGCCGAATGACCTGGCCTTGGTAGGTATTCCCCACTGTATTCACTTAGTTGATATATGGTTATCAATCAATTGTTCACATGTGACTTCCATGTGCAATATTCTTTTTAAGATCAAATCACAAATATCAGTTTCATTCTTCATTTATGGACCATAAATATAATGAACTAGGCTCATGCTTATTGAGTTTGATCTCATAATTTGACATGTGGAAAGTTCAATTCAAGAATCTATTCTTGATGAGTCTCCATTTTAGTGCATGTATCTGAATCATGATGAAGTCAAAACTGAGGAATGTTTTCTCGGTACTAGCTAATAACATAATTAGACATCCACAATGCAATTCCTACCTTGAGTTTTCCTGGGACATGCCACAACAGTCCGGAATAAAACAGATCGGCTGTGTTGGTCTTCAGAGATGCTATATCTGTTCCAAAGGAATCATTGACTCATGAAATACTGCTCTTCACTATGGCCATTAGTAAGAAACATCATATAATCTGTGTTCAAGATATCAAGCTGATGACTGTAGAGCTATAATCTATACGTTCATGCCTAGAGGAAGCCTTAAAGCAAAACTACACCCACAAAAAGCAGCAGAAGATGAACCAAATAACAAGTCTAAACATCACCATTCGTGTTGCTTCTGCTCCTGAGTTACTTCGCTATATCGCCACCAATTCTTCATATTCATCCCAAATGCATTATAGTTCCTCTTGATCACAATGCAAATGGGTGAGCTTAGGCCTCTATAGTTCTGTCTATGGCTTCCTATAAACCCCCAAAATCATCAATCCAGCTATAAATAATTCCTTTGCATGTTCCTTCCAATCCCATAAACTAGTTGACACACTATAACAATACAACCATTTCATAGTGCAATTCAATCCATGTTTGAGTGAGCTTCACTGATATACTAAAATCGTCTTGAGAGCTAAATTAATATTAAAATTAAAAAAAAATGCAAAATGCCAATAAAAAGTTTTGAAAAAAATTAAACAGATCAATAAAAAAGAAAGAAAAGAAAAGAAAACCCACTGATATTATTATATTTTCTTAACCAAATATATACTACAACAACAACCAAAAAAAAGGGCACCTCCAAGTAGACAGAAATTACAAAAATGCCACCAAATTATTACCATACGATCAGATTCATTCACCTAACCAGCATCATCGTCATAATCACCGCTTGCTATCATAATCGACGATCTCGGAATCTGTGACGGATCTCGAGTGCTGAACTATCGACCGTCCGATCGAATTGATCCAGTCCTCCTTCTCCTTATCGGAATCAGCGATGAAGTACATCGTATCTGTCCTCGTCGACAGCTCGAATGCGTACTGCTTATTGAGAACGTCCTCCGCTCCCTTGACAGTGAGACACGTGGGGACCGGGATTACTCCGCGTGGCTTCGACGCACGGGTGATGGTCGAGTCCTTGAACCAGAAGAGCTTGCCTTGTTTTAGAACGAACCAGCGGCGTCTCCAGGTTTTGATGTACTCACCTTGTTTTGTTAGCCACCCGGTCCGCTCCGGGTTGGACCAGAATTCTACGCCGTCGTAGTCGGTTTGGTTCGTTTGGGCTTGGGATATGGCCGTGGCCGCGGCCCGCCAGAGGAAAGCCATGGACGGATGGGAGGAAAGGGTGATGGAGAAATCGACGGAGGAAGACAAAATAGTGTGAAGTTTGTGCCTCGATTGGGCAGATACAAATTTTTTTTTTGTTTTTAAAATTGTTGCTTCAGTTATAGATGATAAATACAATAATAACCGTTAAGAAATATATATTTGACAAATATACAAAATAATGATACAATTTCAATCAACAATGAATAGTGACAGTCTTTATCATCTAAAGTTTATTTATTTAATAATTTAAAAATTTTATTGAAAATAAAATTTTAAATTAATATAATTGTTAATAAAATTTTGAGATTAAAAATTTCTATTAGAACACAAGAAATTTATATTATTTAAATAGTATTATTTAAAAGAATCTCTTTTTCTATCAAAGAATTTTGTTAAAACTTAAATTCACATGGATTAACCTTAAATTCACATGGATTAACCAAAGATAATTAATTAAAGAAAGAAACTTAAAGGTGAACAAATTGTTGGTTAGATTCAAAATTAAATCAAATTAAAAATTTTAAAACTAATTTTCTAAAAATATATAGGCCAAAACCAAACTAAGATTAATGTAAAACTGATTTTATTAGTTGTTGGTTATTTGATTTTGTTCAATTTAAACTTTGTTTCTAAAAATTATTTTATATTTTAAATATAAATTATGAATTTTAAATCTTTATATTAATAATAAATATCCAATATTCATTATCGATATTTAAATATTGAATATATTTAGTAATATTGAACTATGAAATTATAATTTACATTATTTATGTGAATAAATTATATTTTATTATATAAAAGAAATCTTACAAAAAAATATGTAATTTTATTAATAAAATTTACTTATTTAGTAATAAAATTTTTATTGAAAATAAATTTTAAATTAATATAATTTGAGGATGAAAAATCTGTATTAGAACAAATGACATTTATATTATTTACGAAATAAATAGTAATGAAATATTGTTTAAAAGACTCTCTTTTAAGCTGAAGAATTCTTTTAAAACTTTAAATCCCAAGGATTACTTTTTTAAAAAAAAAACCTAAAAAAGGAATTTAAGAATGAACAAGTTGAATTTAATTTAGAATCCAATTAAATTAAAAAAACTAAAAACTAAATTTCTAAAATAGTCTAAACTAAAACAAATCAAAGTCAATGTAAAACTAATTTTTGTTGGATTTGATTTGACTTTGTTCAATTCGCATTATTTTTAAAAAATATTTTATATTTTTAAACCTAAATCATAAAATTTAAATATTTACAGTGATAATATATATCAAAATATTCATTGTATTTGTTAATATTAAGTATATTTTAGTAATATTTAGACATAGAATAAAAATATATATTACTTATGTGAATAAATTCTATTTAATTATATAAAATTTAAGAAGTTTGATCAATTCAATCTAATTTGATTGTTACATCAAATTGATCTAACTGAAATTTTGATGAAAAAATAGAATCAAACAAAAGCTTTGAAATAAATTGAATTGAAAAATTAAATAATCTAAAATTGGCTGATTTTTTTAGTTAAAATCAAAATATCTCAAAACTCATAAAACTTGTAATTAAGGGTACGTATATTTTATGATTAATGGATTTATTAAAGAAAAGTTTGAACAATAAATTCAAATAGTTAAGAGGTTTAAAAATTATATTTCATAATTGAAGAGTTTTATAGGAAAATTATGTCAAATTTGAAGAACTGAGAGTGAATTATTCCTCCTCCTTCTTCTTCGTTTTTTCTTTTCACCAAAAGTTGAATAATCAATATTACATGTCTAAACCATTTGGGTCATTAGCTTATTTTTTTAGTGCCTGTGTGACATTCTAGGAAACTAAGGATTCAAACCCTATTAACTCCAATCCCTCTAATGTACCAAAATACAAATATAATCTAAATATATGTGCATATTGCCATATCAAAAGAACAATTTTTAAGTTGGATGTAAAATCTAGATAGCTCAATCGCATTTATACATAAAATCCCATTTCAATGTTATTCTGGCTTTTTATAAATCACAATCACATTAATGATATTCAAAATTTAAATTAATTTTTTTTAATTATTTAACTTCAAATTTTTCCGTGGATGTTCCACAAAATATGGTCATTTAAAAAGTGAAGGTAAAGATGATGCTGATGGTGAGGTCCATATATGTATTTTGGCAACTAGTTAACAGAGAAAGCTATTATTAACAGAAGTAAAACTTTGAAATAATATCCACAATACAGACTGATGGAACTAATGCCACAATATTTCAAGTCACTAAAATATACATGAAATCATCAAATTTCACTAAAAATATTAGAAAAAAGAGAAAAAAAATTGTGTAAATTGGTAAAAAAATTATGTAAATTGGTTTATGTTATTACACTATATTATTATAGTTAATAATTCACCGTTGGATTAAATAAAATTTATTATTTATTATTAGATTACATAAATTAAATACTTATTCGGCGATATTCTAAAATTTATAACTATAAAATTTACCATTGACAATAATATTACATAAAAAAAAAAAAGAAATTAACGGGAAAAAAAAGTGGCTAATCAACAATTTTTACATGTATGTGATTGTGGGGTTTTGCTGTGGTTGATTGAAGAACAGCCCTAACCTTGTGTAGGTCATGGACAACCTTGCTCATGTCCATTCGATCTCCAGGAGACTCCATCGAGCATGCCACTCCGATTTTAACCATGGAAACTAGGCACTCCACTCTGCCAGCATTGTCTGTTTGTGTCTTAATCATGGCTTCAGCTTCATGTTTGAGAAGAACTGAGTCAACGATCTCCATAACATTGTCAGGAAGGGAGTTTCTAGCAAAATTGTGAAGATTAAGATCACTCTCAAACATATCGTCTGTTGGTCTTTTCCCTGTTATCATCTCCAGTACTAGAATTCCATAACTGTAGATGTCTCCTTCTATTGAAACTTCACTTCCTAGCCCGTATTCTGTTGGTCACAAGGTAAGAAAAATAGGGAAAAGAATATGAAATTAATAAATACGTATAAAAATATTAAAGTTTGAATCTCAGTCAGAGCTAAATTAATTTTTTTAAAAAAAAGATTACGGTTACAGTTTGTTAATCAAACTGCATAAATGAAAAAATAATTGAAACTACCTGGCGCTGCATATCCAATTGTTCCCTTTACTCCAATTGAGCTGCTTTGAGTTGGCTTCGCTAGTTCTGGAAGAATTCTTGCTAGCCCGAAATCGCCAACATGGGCAGTCATGTCATTGTCGAGGAGGATATTGCTCGGCTTCAGATCACAATGAATGATAGCCTGATGGCAATGACGATGAAGATAATCAAGTGCACAAGCTACATCAAGGGCAATATTGATTCTTGTAGGAAGGCTTAGATAATTCGGACCTTTTTGCTGCTCACCATGGGTACATGTTTCTTGAACCGGATGCAGCCATTTATCTAGGCTTCCATTAGGCATGTAGTTATAAACTAAGGCTTTAAATTCATTGCCTTGGAAATCAATGCTTGAGCAACAAGTTATGATTTTCACAAGATTACGATGGCGAATTTCTCTTAAGGCTTCACATTCAGCAATAAAACTCCTGGAAGCACCTCGGCGGTCAAGGTCAAATACTTTGATTGCTACTGGTGGTCCATCTTCATCAATGTTTCCTTTATATGCAGACGCAAAACTACCAACACCGATCAAGTTAGACGACGAGAACCCACCAGTTGCTTTAAGGAGCCTCTCATATGAGATTTGGGTGAATGGTTCATCCTCTGCAGTACCAGAACTAGCATCTTGTTTTTTCTTTTTGAATAAACGATAGAGGAAAAGTAAGACAATGATTAATCCGGGAAGAGCACAAGCTATGACGATCGCTAACAAGTGGAACCGAGAAAGTTTCTGTTTCCTTGAATCTTTGGTGGGGCATTTAGGCAAGTGCAGCTGGGAGATGCCTCCGCAAAGTCTGTCATTTCCAACAATTGACATTGCACTCTCATTTGTGAAAACTCCCTTCTTTGGAACCTCACCATCCAAATTGTTATAAGACACGTTCAAATATATGAAGGGAATTTTTTCAAGATAATTTGGAATTTGGCCTGACAGATTGTTATGAGAAAGATCAAGATTTCGGATACCCCTCAAAGAACCAAATGAGGACGGAATGGATCCATTGAAGAAGTTATTCTCCATGTATAACTTTTCAAGGCTTGTGCAAGCTCTAAGGCTATCAGGAATTTCACCAGAGAGTTTGTTCCAGGAGACATCCAATTCCCCTAAGCTTTTCAGGTTACCAACAGATGAAGGCAAGGAACCAGTAAATTGGTTATGAGCAAGGTTTAGTGAAATTGATAGGGAAGAAATGCTAAAGAGTTGCTCTGGAATGCCACCAGTGAGATTATTGTCAGAAAGATATAATGATAACAAGTTTTCGCAATTTCCTAGCGCAGGAGGGATGTTTCCTTGCAATTGATTATAATCTAAATAAAGCTCACTCAACCATGATAGGTTTCCCACAGAAAATGGAATTGTTCCCGACAGTCCATTGGCATAAAGTGACAATCGCTGTAACTTTTGAAGTTTACAAATAGAGTTTGGTATTATTCCAGTGAATTCATTTCGACCCATATCTAGCAGAGCTAAGCTAACTAGATTTCCTATACCTGCAGGAATGATACCAGATATGAGATTTCCTGAGACACCAAAATAATATATATTGGTCGAAAGATTGCCAACCGTAATAGGTAATGACCCTCCTAATTTGTTCTCCTCTATTCCCAGAACCTCCAGACTAGTACTGTTTGCGAGAGAGCTGATAAAGTCCAGTTCATCTGCTCCTCCACCTCCAAGACCATTATGATCCAAACCCAAAAATGAGAGATACGATAGGCTTCCAAATATATCTAATATTTTTCCTGTGAAATTGTTAGATGACAATATAACAATTTGGAGTTCGGAAGCATTAGACAATGACACTGGAATCGGTCCATCAAGTTGGTTGTTTCGAACATCTATGTGTTGAAGATGAGGAAAAGATAGGCCTAGAGTGGATGGAAGGCTGCCCTGAAGTTGATTATCCCCCAAAGAAAAAATATTAAGCAATGACAGATTATATAGGGAAGGAGGGATTATACCAGACAGTTTATTGGAGCCAAGTCCGAGAGCAGTTAAGCTCTTCAACTGACCAACAGGATCTGGAATACTTCCCTCGAACGCATTTTCAGATGCTGAAAGACTTTCCAGGGATGAAAGGTTACCAATTGAGTGCGGTATATCTCCTTGTAGATGGTTCTGGTAAACCGATAGTATCTGGAGCCTCGACAGCGAGCCAAGTCCGATGGGAATTTTCCCTCTCAACTTGTTGTTGCCGAGAGATAAATTAATGAGGCTGGTGCAAGAGGACAAGTTGGCTGGTATTAGACCTTCCAAGGAATTATTGGTCAGTCTCAAAACTTGTAGCCCTATGTAGGCCACCGATTTGAGGTGGGATTTCACCATAGAAACTGTTATTGGATAGTGTCATTACTCGAAGGAAGCTCAGGTTTGCTATGTAAGGAGACAAGAAGCCTACTAAGTCTTTGGACATTAGACTAATCATGGTGACTCTTCTGTGTCGACGGCCGCATGTAACTCCTTGCCAATTACAGAAATGAACAGAATCGTTCCATGAGCTTGTTACAACTCCACGAGGGTCTTGAATGATCCTTGATTTGAAGGCCAGTAATGCCTCATAATCGGTCTCATTTCCATCCATGACTGCTGCTGCAAACGGGAAGGAAGAGCTTGAGATCATGAGCAAGAGAATAGGAAAGCCCATTACAGAACATTTTGGAGTCATCTTAATTTTTGGGAGTAAAAGTGTGGTTCTTGCAGCTTCCAAGCTACGGCCACAAATATTGCGTTGATCGTTCGCCGGAAGTCAAGCTACGGCTCTTGCACGCGTTGCCGGAAGTCAAGCTACGGCTCTTGCACGCCCGACATATTAGGGGTAATGACAGTGACACTACGAAGCAACCTCATAATGCAGTTCTAAAGTCACTCCAACGACCTATGAAGGAAAAGACAGGGGTGCCAGTCGTGACATTGCCAAGTGTCGAGAACAACATATTAGGCAATTAATAAGTTTAATTAAGCTCAATCGAGTTTCATTATCAACAAAAATAAATAAATTTAATTAACAGCAAAAAATACTGTGATTGGCAAATCAGATTTCTTTTGAGTCAAATATTCGTAAAAAAGTTTATTAATTTTGAAACCTTACCTCTTGTACTACGACATATATATTAATTTTGTCACTAACACATGATTAGTCATAATATAATTATTTTCTTTCGCTTTTTAAAAAATTAAAAGAGAGAAAGATTTCAAATTATTTATTACCATTGAAAATGAAAAAAAAAATTATAAATAGAAAAATTCTTTTTAAATTGATTATATGCTAATTTGAAAGCATTTTTTTTATATGAAATTGATTACTTTAAATTGAGTCTATATGCCGGTTTCAAAATTGTTTCTACCAAGATTTGATTAAATTAATAAATAAGTAAAGGAACTACAATTATAATTATACTCTCTTTGTTTCTTTTTGTCTATTGTTTAATTAATTAGACAAAAATTAAAATTCTATCAAATAGTCTTAATTATAGAAAAAAAAAAAAACTACATATGATTAAAGTATTTTTTGCTATAGTTACTGAGCATTTAATAGATATAACAATCGATAAGGATAAAAATGAAAAAGAAAAACTTCTTAATTTTTTAAAGTGATAGATAAATTAAAATGAAAAAAATTTTCTAAAATGACAGATAAGATTAAATAAAAAAAAATGTCATGTTATAAATTTAACTGAAAAGAAAACTAAAAAAATAACTGTGTTTTATAGTAATTGATTTGTGTATAATTATTTAACACACTACACATCATAATTTTATTAAGCGTATACATTACATATTACATATGAATGTTGTGAGAGCATTTCCAAGGATTCTATATGTCAAAATTGATTGTTTTAATCATATTTCTTTGTTAACTAAAATTAAAAATTATTAATATTTTACAGTAAAAGTTAAAATAAAGAATAAAAATATAAAAATTATTAGAGTTTTTTTAACTTTTTATTAATAGAAAATATTTTTATTATATAAATAATACTCTTTAAAATAAAAATATCATTAAAGATTCTCTAGTATAATCAAATATTGAAGATAAATTTTTCTATATAATTTTCTTTTTTTTAAGCATACGATTGAATTAGCTCACTGAGTTTATTAATTTTGTGTTTTCTGCCGAGACAGGGAGTGTTTCTAGATTCGAGTGGCAAATCTTTGCACAAGTCTTTGTGTTTTGTCTTTAATTCTTTTTGTCACATCAAAAAGAAATTTAGTACGTATTAAAATCAATTGTTTTAAAATTAGATCGATTAGTGAAATAGTTGGCTTATTAGCATCAGTTTAATCAATTTGATTAGTTTAATTTAATTAATTTAATAATAAATAAAAATTTAAAAAATTATTAAAATAACTTTGAAATTTTTAAAAAAAATATTAAAAATATATAATTATAATTATAATAAATAAAAATAAAAAATAATACTAAAAATTTGTCTGAATTAAATCAAATAAATTATTAATTCGATTCTCAATTTTACTATTCTAACCAATTAGTTTAATTTGATTTTCAAAACATTAATTAACGTCGCATTAGTGGCAGCAATAACTTAGAAGGAAGGATGAGATGCATGATATTTTTATTTTCAACAAATTTAAAAAATTTGATATTGCACAAGATGTTATAAAAACAAGTTGAACTTA